>JAAAKG020152536.1:0-58516 GCA_010014905.2 Druon quercuslanigerum
AAGATAAAAAGACTAATTTTCTATCAAAAAGTTGAATCTTCAAACTTAAAATATTAATTCTCGGTGAAAAATGAATTTAGGATCGTTTAGTAAAAAGAAATATGAAGTAAAGTAGGCGGCGCTGAATAATTTCACTGTGCTAAAGTAATGATAGGTCCTGTGTATTACGCTTTCAAATAATTATTGATGTGGAGGGTATTAATCATGGTGTGCCCATGCTGTAAATTCAGAGAAGGAGTAAGGGGCATACATCTGCTGCAAGTGTAGTTACATTTGCGCCTGTAATTTTTTTTTTCTGTCCAACTCAACAACTCTCTGATCAATGATCATATATGCATTGCAATGGCGTTAATTATTCCACGAGATTTACTCAGTATCAAATGTATGTTCACGAAAAAGGGTCGCTGCGAACAAGGCAGTAAACTTGTCTTGTCAATCCACCTTGCAATTTGGACAAACAAGGAGTAATGTATACTTTGGATAAGGAAAAAGTATTATCCGCGTAATAAAAGATGCTTATGAATATTCTCCTACTAATTCTATTTGCCCATATTTTTATTTAACCGCAATTATTTTGACAAGATAAACAATGACCCTAATTTATATTTTTCAGAATTACCGCTTGACTTCATTTTCATTTTTCCGAATTACTGTTTGAGGTGGTATTAATTTTTCTGAAGAAAACTTTTTTTCACCATCATTCAAATTAGAATCAATGATAATTGGGAAAAATGAAAATTAGTTGGAATGGTAATTCAGAAGAATAGAAATTAGCTAAATTACTCTCCGTTCATCTTGTAACACTGCCGTATTAAATTATCAATGACCCACCCCCCATTGTTACTTAATATTCATTAATCTGATTTTTTTTTATTATAAATACAACGCTTCTACTTTTTCATGAAAAATACCTACACGTGAGTTGCAGTGTCTGTAGTTTACTTTCAAAATGTTTGGATATGACTTTTAGTCCCCACAGAAGGGTTCAAATTTGTTAAATTTTGAAAAATTAAATTTTTCTACAGGTGTAAAAAATATCGCGAATTTTTTTGATGTTCAGTTTTCGAATCCAAATAATAATATAAAATCACATTTCAGGGAAAAAATGAAAATCAAGTTAGATATTTTTCAAATATGAAGAAACATATTTACATTTTTTTCGATTGGTTTAATGGAACACCTAATTCAAATTCGAAAAACGTCTTCTTTACAATCTCGATTTGTTTAGAGAAGCTCATTTTTAGTTTCCTAAATTACATTAAAACTTTACAACTACTAATAAGGCTAATAAGACGTTGAAAAAATATTGGTTTTTTCCATTCAAGCGCAACCCACAGAAAAACATTTATTTTTTCAAAATTATGAAAATTTTTTAATTTTTTAAACATCAAACAAAATTCTTAATTTTGTTATCATTAAAATTTTTTAAACTCTCCAAATTTCGTTGAATTTTGTTGAAAATTCATGGGTTATCCTCATAGGATTCCACAACTTTTCGACATACCCCAAAAACAGATTAGAAGAATTAATTTTCTTCACTTCACACTACACTCCACCTAAAAGCATCAAATGGTCAAATGAATTTCGGTAAAGTAAAAATAAGCAACAAGGCGTCAAGTCACTTTCTCGGACGGTTGTTTAAAGAAAAACGTGACATACACGTGCACACAGGTAATTATTACTCATATGACTCTAGCAAATCCCTTCAGCTTTTCGTACTCGTCTACGCTCGCACTCGCACTCGCCTTGCTCTCGCTTCGCGCTCACTTTGCTCGGGCGCTAACAGCTTAACCGGCTAACAACCGACTCGTATTTCGAGCCCCAAGAATGTTGACACATGAATTGTTTATAACAATGGTTATTATAAACTTTTAAACAAGTTTTGTAATTAAAGGTCATTCCGACATTAATATGAAGCACTTTTAGCAACAACAAAATTTTATCGATAATAACACTTGTTGTAATTTTTTTTATAAAATTTGTTTACAACAAATAAATGGAATAATAAACAAATTATTTCTATTTCATGATTCCCTAAACATTCATTTAAGAGAATATAAAGTTTTCCTGATCAGTTATTAAAGCGTGAAAAATTGTTATGCACAAAATTACAGTTTGCCCATACTTTGAGTGGACAGATCATTGATAAAAAAATAAAGGAGACAAAAGTTCGGAGCATCAAGCTCTTCAGAATTTAATGAACTTTAATTTTTTTAAATCAAAGTCAGACTAAAATTATAGGCTCTGGGCATTTTTGAACGAAAAAAGTCCATTTCCCCCCACTGTGCTCCGGCTCATGCTGCAAGTTTTACACCCGTCCTCAATTGTCTATTTTATACACTTGTATCACGAATATTTATTGCTGTACATTCGATCTCAAGAAATTGTATTACAGTATTACTGTTTTGGATCTTTTCTGGTACTTTACTACTCATTGGTTTCGTACTCTGTACTTGAGCAGGAATCTGGCATGTAAATTTCTCTGATATTATTTTCCACGAGAAATTGGAAAAATGCGGATGCGAAAAATGCAAATATTGTAGTATATGGTAAGTGAGCTATATGAAAATGTATTGCACATTTTGGCAATTTTATTTTCCTACAAATTATATTGGAATGTACACGTTTTCCCAGAGAAGATCTGATCCCGAGAAATAATATTTATTCACGATACAGCAAATCTTCGAACGAGTGTACTCGCCTTTCAAAGATGTACGACCTATTGCGATCCGTTAGCGGCATGGCAGGGCGGTTTTTCGCTTTAAACTATTCGATCAATACGTCCCAAAGCAAATTTATTGTTCATAAAATTTGCATAATGATTTGGTGAAATTTGTTGTGAGAAGAATGTTGCTGGATTGTACAAATGTCATGTGCAAATAAAAAAAAAGATTGAAATCAAGAACTCATTCAATTGAAAATTGTTTCATGCAATCATATATAAAAAATGCATCTAACATTTAATCTATTATCATAATATAATTGTTCTAATAAATGTATTCACACTTTCTATTGGTTTTAGTATGATAAAAAGTTACTCAAATTTGCATTGATATTTATTCAGTTGCTCAAGTCACTGCACCCAATGTTTTTCAATATAAGTTTTTTTTTTTACTTTTATTTAAACTATGCATATTACGATAAAACCTATTTACAATTATTAAAAATATCATTGATAAATGAAAGGCTCTCTCTGTAAACAATTATCTTCATGTAATTTGTATTACTCGTCATAATATACTATTATTGATTTTTGACTTCAAGACTTTATGGGTAATTTTTAATCAATCTATTTAGTTTATTACATTTTACAAAAAGGAAAAGAAATAGTCAAAAATTAAAAAGCATTTCTAAAATTGCTAATATTTAATATTTTATTTTTTTCAAACTTGAAAAATAATTATTTCAAGAAATTGAGATAAACTGTAAAATATAACTGATTATCAGTAAGATTCTGCTAATTACCATAGCTAGAACCGATTTACTGATGATTAAGTAGAAATTCACTGATTTAAATATTAAAATAAAAATAATTATTTAATTCAGTTATCCGAAAGCATAGAGCCCGGCCGCGGAACTACTGATTGGACAGCGAGATTCTAATTTATGGAATCAGGTAATTTTAAAAGGTTATATTTCGCGTGCATTCTGATCTGCCTTAAAATGAATTTAATTTAAAAAAAGATTGGAAAAATTCCAAAAATTCGACGTTTGCAGAGGTTTGTCTTGCCCGAGTGTTCCACAATCCACGTAGTTCGACACGTTTGTCTTCGGTGAGAATGTCTCGCCACATTTCGGTGGCGCTCTACTCAAACGATATTCATAGCGGTATTTAAAAAAGTATATTCTTTTATCAAATAAAATCATCTTTAATGCATTTTGTTCAGTGTGTTTCATTAGATTTCAAAATCAACAAACATTTTATTTTCAACTGTCACTGTCACTGTCACAGAATGATAAAATTTAATATAAATAATAATAAATATTAATAAATTATTTTTAATAATATATTGGCGTTTTCATTACTATTTAGATTAGCTGATATTATGAAATAATTTATTTATCAGTTACGATTCAATAAACTGATTAATTAGTAAAATTGTTACTAATTACATCAGCAAATATTATAAAACAATTTATTTATCAGTCAAAAGTTAATACACTGATTTCATTATTAAATTTGTACTAATTTAAAGTAAGAGAGTAAAAGAACTCTTACCATTTTTATAAGCAACCCTGTATATTGGAACGATTCATGAGTTTAGTGTCTCCATTTAAAAAATGTGCTTTTAAGGATGTACTAAAGTTATCTCAAGTTAAAAAAAAGCATTGTTAAAAGTAGATTATAAAATGAAGAAAGAAATCCCCGCTGTTAATTGTAACTGATTTTGTAATAGAACATTAATCAAAAATTATAAAAAATTATTTACCATCAAAATTGTTCATTTACCAATAGTTGTCTAGGGTGTAATGTGTTTCCTGTGGCTTCAGGTAAAAGTTGCAATTCTGCTTCCATACTAATGTTCTATGGCTGATTTGGTTTCTTAAAGGATTCTCTGAAAATATTTTTGGTACTTTTTTTTGTAAAAATTTTTATTTAGGAACTACACATTTCCTAATTTAATGATCAAAAGTTTTTTTTAATAACGTTTTTTTAACACACATGTATGAAAGAAATTTGTAGAGAACCTTTGAAGGAATAGAATGAGTTCTAGAACATTATTATTGAATAAGAATTGCACCTCTTACTTCAAAAGAAAGAAAAAACATAAAACTCTATGTAACTATTGTAAAGGAAACAATTTTCTTCTAAAGATTTGTTTTTAAAGTTCGCCTTCAGTTCTTCTCAGAAATTAGTTAAATTAACAGTGGGAATATTTTTCTGGATTATATAAATAATTTTTTCAATGCTCCTTTTTGAACTTGTAATAACTTATGCACATCCTAAATACAATGGACTAAATTTCTTTTTGAAAATCAATATTATTTACGATCTTGCAATACCTGATACAGATTTTTCTTAATTCTCAACCGAAATATTTCTTTTTATCAACGGAGTTAATGTTAAATTACTTGGAAGAATCTTTACCTTATGAAGCTTTAGTACCAAAAAATAATTTTTTTTAGTTTTTCAGTTTAATTTTATAAATAAATTTGACAAGTTTTTAAAGATTTGACGTTCATTACATTTTGAACATGATTGTCAATGACTAAAAAAGAATCTTATTTTTCAGGATACTTTGTAAGATGTCAATTATTATAAATCTAACTTTTCTTGTACAGTATGACTCTTTAATATAAGTACCTACTGCCAATGAGACAGATAATAATCTATTCACGTTAGGAAATATAATTTGTGTCTCTAAATCATTGATCTGCATCACTGAATGACTCATAGAAAAGGAAATAAAGAAAATCTCCGACAACTTTGACTTTGTCTGGCTTTTTTTAGATTTGTTCGTTAAAATATGTCGCATTGAGTAATCCGGCCGTCAGTAGCATACTCCATTCTTATAGCGACCGTGAATATAATGTACACGCAAGAAGCACGACCATAGTGGTCTATCTATAGGAAAAGGAAGGCTGCTTTTGTAGAATACTATTTCACCTTTGTCACTTTTGTTTGTCACAGCTCGAGCCAGCTACAACAAAAGGAAAGCAGATACAGAATTCACTCTGGTTTCCTTTTCTTCCATTCTGCTCCTAAAGCTACTAAAATTGCCAATTTACGCACACTCTTACAGTTCCTCTGTTTGATAATATTTTTCAGTGGCGGAATTCATGTTGAAGTCAATTTTAATTGGAACGCTAACAATTAATTTCTTTCTTTCACCCGTTCAGTTTTCAGTATGAACATATATCATCCATTATATTTATTTGTCATAATATACAGACAACCTGCCAAAAAAATTTAATAGGATTAATTAAAAAAAAATGTATACTTTACAATCCGTTTTGTGTATCCGCAATTTAAAAAAATATTCTATATATTGCTATGAAGTGCTTTTATTAGAAAGTTTACCAAAGTGAATAATCATTTAATGTTTATCGGAAATCTTTCACGTTATCCCGCTAAAAAGGCAATCAATTTCTATGAAACTGTTAGGCGGAATTGCCACTGATTTCTATTAAAGTGAAATAGGAAATTATCCAAGTAATTTCTGTAAATTCCTATTCCTTTTTTAGTGAAAATGAATCAAATCCTAACAAGTATGATGTCCCATATTCATATTCACTTTAATGTGCCTTTTCCATAAATATAAAATCAAAGCTTTCAAAATATGTTGGAAAATCTTATACTCTTCCATCAACATTTTCTCATCGAAACTCCATCTAAACTTAACTATTCAAGACTTGCATTAAATCCTATGTTCCAGAATCTTAAAAAAAATTAGAACTTTATCCGTCAAGGAATCGTACACTAGAGAGCATAAATTCGTTTAACGTCAAGTGATGAGAATATTTATTGACTATAATAGATGTTCTATCTTTTCTCGGTTTTTACACCGAAAATCTGATCATTTGGTATATTCTTCAAATCCTATTTTTTAAAATGCGAATACTGCAAGCGTGTAACTATAACATGAAAATAACTGCATTCTCATTCTCCGGTGCGTCTCTCTTGTTGCAATTAAAAACAACATGAAGTCACTTTACTTTTGAGGTACGGTGTTTTTCTGTGTAAAAAAACAGGTTTAAATAGAGAAAACCCTCATTTTTGGCTGTTTCGAAAACCTCGCAAGAAACAAACCGGAATCACATAAACACGAATGTCATAAAATTATGTAACTCAGTGTTATGCTTTTCTATCAAAATTATTGTTGTATCCAAATTTAAAAAATTCATATGAAATTTTATTCATTATGAAATGTTCTGCTTTTGATATCAAAAGTTTTTTTACTTACTCATCTCAATTAGAAGGTATTGGTTTTATATTAAAAATTACTTTCGCGGATTCCATCAAATGTCAACGTTTCTGAAAAAAATCGTGTTTACATCGGCCTATGTCAGTCGTCATCGTTCTCGCTGTAGTTATTGTCTATGAACTGGATAATTTTTATAAGGTTCTCTGGCTAATTTGGTTAAAAGTTCTTATTCAGAAGGTCTTAGAGTAAAAAAAAGAAATGAAAAGTTTAAACCAAATAACACGTGATATGAAAAAAAAATCGAAAGTAGAAAAACGTTGCCTTTTGAAAGCCCTAAAATTTTATCATGACAACTTTATACATTTTTTCAAAAAATCGAAAATTTAAATTTTTATCGCACAAATAATCATGAAAAATTAAAAATTCCATTCTAACGTTAAACTATGCAAGATAAAAAAAAAGATAAATAGATGAAAAATTATGCACCAGACAAAGATTCACAAATTCGTTAGTAATCACTTCTAGATAAGACGCGCACTTTTATTTTATTTATAAAAACCAACATTAAGAGTAAAAAGATAAAAGTTTTGGACAAAACACACAAGCTACGACAAAAAAAATAAATAAGCAAAAGTTCTCTCACCTAAAGTTGTTCACCTAAAGAACAGCTAGACATTTATTATAATAATTTGTTGACAGGATGCGTGGTTTTGATTTTAATCGTAAAAAATCACATTTAAAATATAAATAATAGATTTAAAAAAACGACGCAAGGTACAATAAACTGTTTAGTAACAATATTGGTTTAAAATTATATCTGTAAATTTTCTTTCAACCTTTTTTTCTCAGCAGACACGTAATGAGAATGTGTTCCTTAAAGCCGTAAGAGATTTAACGAAAGAGAATTCACAATCACTAAATTTCAGTTGTCGATGGTCTTATCTGCAATTTTAAAAGATCTTTGCACAAATATGGGCTAAGTGTAAAGAACGAGCCCGAAGCGTGAGATCCAACAGTGCGCGCCCTAGGCGCGATCAAACTTGCAAGCCACGCGCGCAGCATGCGATGAGAATCTGTCCGACTAGCAGGCAGATGTTTTAAATTGAAACTCGATCATCAAATCTTATCCGCATCAGACTTGTATCAAATCCTATTTTCCACATCCTGGAAATTGCTATCAAATTAAACTCCTGGAGATACCTTATACTCTTCTATCAGGGCATCATCATTATAACTCTTTTAAATTTAATGCGTCGAGAAAGTATTGATGGAAAAGTGTAATATTTCTCGACGGGTGCAATTTTATTAAGACCTACGAGATTCTGATACGTAGTGTGATAATCAAACCTGGAGTGGATTAGATTCGACAACATTTTAATTAGAAGCTGTTGATAGAAAAGTTTAAGACTTCTCAACGGATAGAATAGGGTAAAAACTTCCAAATTTTAAAATATAGCATTTAATATAGGTTAATAAGATTAATAGGAGTGCATAAGATTAATATACGCCAAAAAGATCTGATAGAATTTCAGTTAGAAACCATAAACAAAAAGATTGTAATACATTTGTGGATTAATAGAAATTGATTAAAATTTCTGAAGTTTTAAAAGATTGGGTTTGGTAGATGTTCTGTGTTCGCAGAACATTATAGAGTTCTACTGCGACAATGTTGATCGAAAAGTATAAGATTTCTCGATGGATGGAATTTGATATAAATTTACGAAATTTTGTGAGATAGGATTTGATACAAGTTCTGCGGGGATAAGGTTTGATAGAGTTCTAATGAGAAACTGTTGATAGGAAACGATACGATTCCTCAATGAGAATCTGTTAATAGGAAGGTCTATCAAATGTGCTCATAGATTTCCATTTGTGTCATTGGTCTGAATTTGATAGAATTTATATTAAATTTGATTATAAAATTTTATTTAAATTACACTGTATGATAAATTTTCATTGAATTTTCCTTGGATGTATAGAATTATATTCAATTACAGGTTTCTATGGATAAATAGTTTATCAAATTCTATAATTTTCTACACAATTTTTCAGCAGGAAATTGACATATTTTTCAGTTTATTTGGAATTCATTTGATTTAAAATTAATGTACATTATTTAGCGTCTCAATAAGATTCAGTTACCACTTGAGTAAGTACGAATTTAAAAAATCTATTTCCCGGCCGATGATCCTATCGACCGGAAGCTCATGTCGACCGAATGACCTACAGGCTCTAAAGCAGAACGCCTTGCGTATGCCAATTACCGTGAAAACGTCTTTTTCGCTCCACCCGGCTTAATTTCATTATACTTTCTCGTTTATGAAATATGCGAAAACTTACAAGGTCGGGAACATCCTTCAGGAATTCAGTTATTTTATTGCTTACAAGTACTGGCAGTACTGTCAGTGTTTGCCACTCACTTTTTGGCAACCAACGCCAGTGTAACAAGGAACGCTACATAAATTCACGGAGTGAAAGTCAAATCAAGGGTAATGAAAGAGAAAGAGGCTTCTTAATTCAAGTAAGAGCTTTACAAAAGATCAAACCTACGTTTAGATTTAAGTGACTTGATTGATTCGATCGTCTTTTATATAATCCAATTATTGGAGATACATGTCTTTGCTAAGGAGTGAAATTTTGTGATTTTGTCTGCGTTTATTTACTTGATCATTGTTAAAATGATTAAATACGTTTTTTTTACATTATCTTTTTTAGAAGCGTTATTACCTTGAATTTTCACTAGAATATTTATGTTGAATTATTATCAGTGTAATATTTCTGTGTGTTATAATTATTGGAGTTTATTAAGAGAAATGAGTATGAACAAGACTTTGAATATGATCCAGAAATTTCTAGGTACATATGGACACATAATGAGTCTCTGGGGTCAATAAATTTCCCAGCTTCCTTGCAAAATTGGCTTCTATCTATTACAACTTTTGATGCATTAAACCCGCTAGTCTAATTAGGAAAAGTAAACCAAGTATATAAACGAACTACAAAATGCCAGTTTAGTTAAATTTGTTTAATTTAAAAATTTCTTGCTTGTTAATTTATTTGTTTATTTATTTTTGCATGGTAAATTATTTTAAATGTTTTTTCCATTAAAGTCGCTTTTGTAATAGTATTGACAATGTTCTGACAATTACATTTTTACTCATATAACTGTGAAGAACACGAAGACATGAAACCATGGAAAATATGTTCTGTACCAATATTCAAGTTTTTCCTTTAGTACAAGAATTTCGCCCCCCCCCCTCCCAATTTTACGCGCTTTCGCTCGCAGCCGGCCTTACGAGGTTTGCCCCGGATGCACAAGCGCAAAGTGGCTTGTTTAATTTTTTAATGTAAACGATTTTTTTTAAAAGTATATATACATTTTCAGTTTTTTAATCTCAAATTTAGTACTCAAGGTATATTGTTATATTTTTAAATTTTTTATAAAAAAGGGTCCAAAATAATACTAAAAATTTGCTGTAAAGTTGATAATTAATCAGAAATAAACAATTAAAGATTGACCAATCAGAGGCATGCGTTGGAAGAACGACAATTCATGTGTCATTCACGAGAGTGTGTGTGCAAAACTTGAAATCTTTATAATACACCATGAATTATCTTTAATTTCACGGCCAAAAATAAATTTTGGGTCGCTGAACTTGAAACCAAGGTCAGAATTCCGTCATCATCTTAAGGTTTTTTTCTAACCTCAAAAACATCGTTCTTTTGGCTATTTTTGCTCTGAAAAATATGTAAAAGAAAAACCCGTGTTTTTTCAATTTAGATTAAGCGGCGAAAAATACATAGATATGGTATTTTTTGGTCCACCGGGCCTAATAACTTACGGAGGGGCAGGGACTGTATGGTGAACAATACCGTAAAACCTTGCCGAAAAAAAATTTTATGTTTCACCAAACCAGAGTAGCCACATCCTGTCGATTTTATGCCGCTGAATCCCAATCCGAACTCAGAATCTGAATAAAAAAAATACACACGAAAACAAGTTTTTTTGAGGTCAAGGGCATGTGACAAAGCGAAATACCTATATTACCGACCTCACTTTTTCAGTTCATTGAATATTTTTTTGAACCTGAGAACTTTTTTTTTAAATAACATATCGAGCTGAAACTTTGGGAAATGTATTAGAGTACAATAAAGTACGTTAAAGTACTTCATTTGGGGAGGAAATTCACTAAAAATTATTTTCGAATGGGAGCCTTTTGCGAATCTTTTTTATGAACCTCGAAATTTTTGGTACATTCGAACTTTTCTTATACATAAAATCTCGGCTTCAAACTTTGAGAAATGCAAGAGCCGAGAGAAAACTACGTTAAAGTACTCCATTTATTATCAAAAAAATTAAAAATTCAGAAATCAAAAAAAAAAAAATTACAACGAAATACGAACCTGCGTCTGTACAGCACTTGTAACACAGGACTCAGCTGTCAATTTCATCTGCGAAAACGCAAAGTCTGGCGGCCCTAGACGAAGCTCTATAAGGTGGCTCATCGTACACCTGTAATTTGGTTATGCGGGGTCCACACATCCATGTATGAACACGAGGAGGAAAAAAATGTGCCCTTAGTACTTCATTATGATGACAGAGTGGCTATTTATTCCAATAATGATCGCCAAAGAATAGTAACTTCATTTTGCCTACTGTAAATAAGGCGAGTTGGACACGTGTTCGACATCTACATTACCAACCTCAAATTTTAATTTTTCAGATTTTTTTTTAATCTAAGAACCCTTTATTTGATAAATTCCATATTCCTGATTATTTATAAAATTTCAAAACAAGAAAATAAAATATTTTTCCGAAAATTTTGAATTTTCAACAAATAAATTTTTATAAGGCTGTGAATAAATAATGGCTCGTCATACGAGAAAATATTACAAGAGTGAACCTTTTTATCTCCTCAATTATCGTGAATTATTATTTCGTGCACATAATATATAACAAAACAATATTATTGTCATTTACAATATTTTCGCAGTTTAATATTAGTTAGTTACTTATATAAATATATTATAAATTTAACAACCGCTTAGACAAGGTGTCAAAATATTAAAATTTTGTATTCTGATCTATCAAATTTTGAATTTACCGCCAAATTATATAAAATGGAGTTGAGATTTAAGGTTATGGCCACTTTGAATCGAATGTGCATGAGACAAGTTCTAAATCCAAAAGTCCAGCTCCAGCGGCACCTGTCGCCAGAATGAAAAAAAAATCCTGTTACCGACACAGCAGATGTTACCGATAAAATAGAATATATTTACCAACAATTATTATTTTTATAACATATTTCTTTTCCTTCCCAACTCCACGGTTTGCTATACACCTTCCATTTACGTTGATTAATACTTCCCAAAAATTTTTCCGCTTTTTTTTTAACTTATATTTTTAAATATGGGAACAAGTTTTGATCTTGGGACTGGCTTGGTCGGTGGATTTGAGTGTCACATGCCCTTAAGAAGTGAACAAAAGCTAATTCTGGAATTCTGAGTTTGGATTCGGATTTAGCGACACAAGATCCATAGGATGTAACTACTCTTGTCCGTCTGATAACCTACTTTATTGTGGGGGTGTGTATCTAAATGTCATTTGTATTCACTGAATTCTCTTGAAAATATTATGAGTTCTCTGCAATATTTGAATTTTTCGAATACCTCTCAGTGATCGGCAATCTTTGAATTCCCTGATTTAGATGATTTCTCTGTATTATTTTGAATTTTCCTGAATTCTCTGAACTGTACTAAGTTTTTTGAATTCTCCTGAGACCTTTTTTTAATGATTTTTAAATCTCCTCAAATCATTAAAATAGACATTCAATTAGTTTGAATTTCTTTACATCTTTCGGTTTCTCTAAATCTGTTGGACTTTCTCTGAAAGAATATAATTATCTATAATTCTTGATTTTTGTATTTAATTTAATTGCAATTGTGATCAGGCAATTGATAGAACCTCACTGGTACACACATGCACGAAAAATGTCAAAATAATTTTTTTTCTGGGGTGGAATTGGAACTATAGACACACCCCAAAAAAATTCTTGTACAGCATACTTAGATATAGGTTTGACCTCATTTTAAATAGTTTTCACTAATTAACGAACATAATTAAAAGCGTCGTCAAACCTAGTCGACCAGGATCATCGTCGCAGTTGAAAATTCTACCTAAAATAAGCATCTTAGAAATGTATGATACATTGGCGCATAATTAGAGACCAATTCAATTTTTATTATTTCCAGTGGCATAATTGGAAGGGTTGTTTTAAAAATATTTTAAGTCGTTTTTAAAACAGAAACTACAGTAGACAAAATCTCATCTTAACAAAAAACTCTTATCTCTTTCGAAAAAGAGGCTAAATTCCTCCGAAGCTGAAAATTATTCACATTTCTCATGCTTTTTAGAAAATAATATATTAATTTCTGTGGAATGACTCAAATTGATATTTTAATAGTTTGTTGGACAACTATGGCAAAAATGAAGATCTCATTTTTATGATCAATTCTTATTCATTTCGAAAAACAGGCTAAATACCATCGAAGTGGGAAATTATTGATTTAGACTTTTCAAGAATTTTTAGTAAATAATGAATTGCTTCCGATGGCATGAATGCAGTTGATGAATTAAAAACTTTTCCATTAGTTTTTTTTCGATCAGGGATAACAAAGAAAAATTTGAAATGTAGGCCAAATACCCCCGAAGTTGAAAATTATTTACAATTCATATGATTGCCAGAAAATTGAAACTCTTTTTCGCTTTCAAAAAATAATGCATCACTTTCAAACGCACGATTCAAAAATATGTTTTAAAAGTGTTTTTTTTTTTGTGTATATTTTCGATTATGGAAGAGAACGGAGAAGGTGTTCTTTTGACGAAAAACTTTGACCTTTTTTTAAAAATAAGCTATATGCAACCGAAGTTGTAAATCATTTATTTTCACTTCTCATTATTATTAGAAAGTAATGCATTGCTTTCAGTGAAACGATTGGAATTAATGTTTTAAAACTGTTTTACGTAGGCCTCAAAATAGGAAAGACAACAGACAGGCTCTTATCTTCACGATAAACTCTTATCAATTTTTTAAAAGAGGCCAACAATCAGCAAGGTTGGAAATTATGAATCTCATTTTTGGTTTTTGATGAAACGCTCTCATCTATTTTTAAAAATAGGCCAAATACCACCGAAGTTGGAAATGATTGATTTAAACATTTTTTTTACCTTTTATTGATCAAATGACGCTTCACATATGCAATAATCTGACACCTGTCATTTAATATTTGTTTAACACTTACAAAACATAAAACATACATTATCAAGGTATTTTGAGATGGATTACTACTCATCAAGGTAGAATTAAATTCGATTATTTGAATTTAATTCGAATATACTATAATGCTCCATTTAACGCATTTTCTGGATTTTAAAGATTAAGAGTAAGAAAAATGTGACGCTTATGTTCGTGATGAGATTTAGCACAAACGGTTAATTTTTTCTATTTCTATTTCAAATTTGAGATGATCCTTAAATTTTGATCCTGTAACATGTGACTAATAAATTATTTTTTAAATCAAAATTGAACTATTCCGTATTTGGTTGAGTATTTATCTTCTTCAATTGCAGATCCAATTTTTTTATTTGAAATTTCTGTATTTTCTTTAAAATTTTGTCTATTGCAGTAGAAAATAATTCTTCTTAATTCACCTTCTTGGTTAAAAATTCATGTATTTTTTTTTTTAAATAATTTTTTCAACTTAAAATTTAACTACTTTATGTTTGGTTGAAAATTTTGTCGAAACTTTTATTTTGTGGTGAAATATTAGTTTTTTGTAGAAAATTCAACTACTATGTTGAAAATTCAATTAAAAATTCAAACATTTTATATAAAATTAATTTATTTTGTTAAACATTATTCCTTTTTGGTAAAAATTGATCTTTTTTGTTGCAAATTAGTTTTTTATTGAAAGTTCACTTTTCAAATAAAAAATTTGACTACATTTTTTAAACATTAGTTATTTAAATTTTTTTTTAAAAAGTTATTGATGTTAGTAAAAAAAGATTATTTTCTTAATTTCTTAAAAAAATAGTTTTTAAAATTGTAAAATAACTTTTTGAATCCAAATTTAAACTATTTATATTTTTTTCTACATTATTTTAGAGATATTTATTGTTTTTGGTAGAAAACTTATTTGTTTGATTGAAAATGTAACTATTTTGCTGAAAATTTGTTTTATCTGGCTAAAAACATATTTCTCTAACTTACAATAAAAGTATTATATTTTTTCAAAATTATTCTTTTTTTTTTTTAAATTTACCTTTTTTTTAGAAATTTTATCATCTGGATTAAAAATTCAATTATTTGGTTACAAATTTATTTTCTTCGTTGAAAATGAATCATTTTAGTTAAAAGTTCATCTCTTTGGTTGAAAATTTATCAAATTTCTTCGAAATTTTTTTTTTTGTTTAGTTATAATTTTCCTTTTTTAGTGTATTTTTTCATGCAGAGAAGACAACAGAGAAGTTCTTATCTTGATGATAAACTCTAAAATATTTTTAAAACTATGCCAAATGCCACTGAAACTGGAAATTATTTACACTTTTTATAATCTAAAAAAATAATTAATTGATTTAATCGAAGAATTCAATACAAAAAACTTTGGAAATGAACGTTTTATTCTTATGATCAGTTTTAGTTTTTTTTTTTAATAATCACAAGTTTTGTATCACTTAAGGGCCTTCGTCTAAAGACATGAGGTTCAACAGCCCCATAACTTTCCAGGTTTTAGGAGCTACTACACAAAAATGTTTTGAAACATAAATTTCAATGTTTCCACCGGAAGTAGTGGATTAGTTTCTGAAAAGCAAAGGAACTGTAAATAATTTCCAATTTTCGTGGCAGTTAGTCTCTTTTTAAAAACAAATAATAGTTTTTCGTTGAAATGAGACTTTATAAATTTATTTCCCTGTTCGAAAAAATATCCAAAAAACTTTTAAAACATCAATTTCGATCATGATACTGCGAGTAATACATTATTTTCTGAAAATCACGAGAAGTCTTAACAAATTTCCAAATTCGGTGGCCTTTGTTTCGATTTTAATCATACTACCGTAAGTAAGAAGATAAATTTCAATGATTAGACCGCAAGTAAAGCATTATTTTCTACAAAACATGAAAAATTTAAAAAAAATTTCCTACTTTCGTAGTATTTAACCTCTTTTTTAAAATGCATAAATTTGTCCTCAAAATGAGACCTTGTCAATTTTCTTCCAGGTTTCAAAAATAACGGAAACAACTTTTAAATTATAAATTCCAATTATTTGACTATAAGCAATAGATTATTTTATAAAAATTATGAGAAATGCAAAAAAAATTTCTGCTTCCTTGATATTTGGTCTTATTTTCAAAATATATAAGATTTGGTAATCAAAATGAGACCTTGTCAGTTCTCTTCAAAATAAGAAATGCAACTTAAAAACTATAAAAACATCAATTTTAGTCACGTGAACGAAAGTAATACATTATTTCCTAAAAAAAAACCATGAAAAGTGAAAATAACTTGTAGGCCTGTAGCACTTGGCTTTTTTAATGAAGCAGATAAGAGTTTATCGTAAAAATGTGACCTTGTAAGTTCTCTTCACTGTTCGAAAGACTACTTAAAATGCTTTTAAACATTAATTCTAAACATGCGACCATAAGTAATGTCTTATTATCTAAAAGTTATGAGAAGTCTGTGAAACTTCTAAATTTTAAATTTGACCTCCTTTTAAAACACATAAGAGTTAGTCGTCTAAACCAGACATGTTCTGGTGTCTTCTTTGTCCGGAAAACTACCAACAAACTTTGAAAATATCAAATTAAATTATGTCTCTATAAGCGAACCATTATTTTTTGAAAATAATGAAAAGCTTAAATAATGTCCACCTTCGGTAAAATTGAGCTATTTCTCAAAAATAGGTAAGCGTTAATGTCAAATTGAGATCTACTCTGTTATCTTTCGTGATCGAAAAAACAAAACAAACAATTTTAAACAAAATCTTAAATAATGATACTATGAGTGAAACATTTTTTTTGAAAGCGAAAATAGTTCAATAATTATCAACTTTGCTGACCTTTGGCCTCTTTTAAAGAATGCACTGAAAAAATGACTTATCTGTCTAAGCTAACCGTTAAGCTCGATTTCGTCTTCACAAAAATTTGGCTGTGTCACTTAGATTTCTAACTGTTTTAGCTAGATTAGCTTTCTATAAATTATTTAGCTCATTAATCTACATTATTTATCAATGGAAAATTTAGTTGAAATAACTAGAAATCTAGTTGACACAGTTGTATTTTCTTGAAAGACGAAATACAGCTGATCAATTTTCAGTGTGGATAAGAATTTTTTCTAAATAAGACTTTGTCTATTATCTTATCTGTTTTAAAAAAACTTAAAATACTTTTAAAACATCAATCCTAGACAGCCACGTTAAGTAATGCACCCTGAATATAGGT
This sequence comes from Druon quercuslanigerum, assembly GCA_010014905.2. Lineage (NCBI taxonomy): Eukaryota > Metazoa > Arthropoda > Insecta > Hymenoptera > Cynipidae > Druon > Druon quercuslanigerum. The sequence goes on from JAAAKG020152536.1 coordinate 17,366, forward strand.
GCAAATATAGGAAAAATTCACCATTTTGAGACTGATTATGGATCATTTAAAGTCATTTGCCAGTAGATTTCCATCCACATGATCACCTATCAAAACAATTTTGTTGACATGCGCTATTTAGTCTGAACAAATAGTAAAAATCAAATTAATTACAATAATATTTACCTAATTTTGAATTTTCTTTCATTAAACTGCACGTAATAGTGACTTAAAATAAAATTAGTAGTCTTTATTATAATATGAAATTCTTAGCTTACATATGGCATCATGACAATCTAATCAAATCAAGAATGTTAATGAACAAGAATTTTATTCAGAATATTTTTATTCAGAATCGTCATGTATGAGCGGTTAATCGAGTTCATAGTTAACATTTTTCTTCACAATTAGCTATAGGATACAAATGAAATATTACTATGCATTTGAAGATCACCACCACAAGTCTGTTTTATAGGGTAAAAAAAAAAATAAAAAATGGGCTTTGCAAGTTTTTGGTACTAATTATGAATTTTTTGTGTTTAGAAAAATTTAATTACTTATAATAAATAAAATACTACTTTTTATTGATGATTAGATGTCAAAAATTGGTCGAATTTCCGATAAAACTGAGTTAATACTTGACTAGCGTCAATACAAATATTTTATTAAGCAATCAATTATAATTTTTAATAACATTCTCTTAAAATCATGCTAGAAATTTACATTTTTTTTCAAAAAATTTCCACTTTTGTTAAATTCCCAATTATATTGATGTTACTAATTAATGAAATTTAACAAAAATAATTTTTGAACACTTTTTTAATGTTATTAATAATATTCAATTTTAATAATATTAAAAAGTTACAGTTTTTCTCGAGTTTTTCAACTATTAATCTATTTTAACTATTTCAAAAATTAACTCAATTTAGCAAAACTAATTATTTGAACGAATTATGCTTGTTTATAACTATCTTCTTCTTTGTTATTGCTAGATAGTTGCATCACAATATAAGATGTAATCTTCACTTTCCAAAACGGGCATTGGAATGTATCTATAGAAAGGCATCCATTCTTTTCAGAATCCTAGGTTCAGGGCAAGTTGTTGATGTATAATGCCCGCTACATCATTATGTCTTTGCGCATATTCTCTCGGAGCCATTACGCGACAGCCATCAATAATGTGCTCGATGGATTCGTTGGTATTTCCACATGATCGGCAGCGGTTAGCCACGTCTTGATGTACCAAGTTTTTGCGATAATTCGTGGTGCTGACAACCTTGTCTTGTATCATAAAGACGAATTGCCGTCGATAGCTTTCTGCCTCCATTGTACTTCTAATTCCTCCATGAATCCTGCCCTGATATTCAAAGCCCCTTCTGAGGACAAATTCAAGGGTGTGTAGTCAAGATACGCTTTACAGATGGTTCTGTAAAGTGCAACATTTCGTTTGCTGTTAAGATAGTCTCGTAACTGTGTAAACTGTGACTCACGTCGTTTTTGGATATCTGATAGACCCCTGCCCCCTATATGGGAGCAGGGTTGTTAAATGACAGATTACGCGAAGACAGGGATGGCATATGTGTTGATTGCCCTTATTTTGATTGCCGAGTTGAGAAAACTCTTCGTAATCAATTTGAATCTCGCTGTGAAGGCAGTCGTTAGGCTTGTCTTGACTATCGTATGCTGAATACCCTTAGATTCAAGAATACACAGATATTTATATAATAGGCCCTTGCCTCAATTTCATTTTTGAACTCATTCTCTAATTCTGGGGTCCCTATTTCCCCTCTGATCAAATGCACTGTTCTGCATTTATTTAGTCCGAGCTCTCTGTGGATATCATTGGAAAACAGCTTTGTGACATCGATCAGTTGCTGCAGTTTCTGAGTTCAATTAGCGTACGGCTACAGCTCATCCATGTACAGAAAATGGGTCACTTGATGACCAACCTCATTATCATGAATTTTGATCCCATGATACAGACTGTGCATTGTTTTTCTCAGTGGGTTCAACGTTGAACAGAACCATAGTGCACTGAAGGAGTCTGCTTTAAATATACCCGTTGTAATGCGTATTGATTTAGTTATTTTGGTTCTCTATGATCAAACTGCTTGATTCTTGTACCCCAGAGACTCATCGCATGACTTAGAAAGTAAACAATGCGTGGGCAGATTTTGTACAGTTTCAAGACTTCAAGCAAATAGTCATGCGGCATGGAAGAAAACACTGGCTTATAGTTAATATATGCCATGTTTAAGTTCCTTTGATGCTTACGAGTTTGAGTCATTGCAAGAGCGTCTATAGTGACTAGATTTTTACAGCCTTGCGAGTTGTTACAATGCCCTTTCTGCTCCTCTGTAAGGATATAATTCTCGTCGCAATGAGAATATACCTTCAGTGCAATGATAGCTGTAAGACATTTATGAATTGTTGGAAGGCAGGCTATCAAACAAAATTCAGATGGATTTTTAGCATCTAAAACTGTGATGTTTTTCAGCTGCATTGCAGGGTTATTGCCTGCCCTTGCTGTCTTTAGTTTGAATGACGCAGTCTCCAAATTAAATCTGTTCAGTTTTCCGTAAACGCCTGACCAGTCATATCTTCCAATTGAGGCACTTCGGTGTCTTGCTGGTTATTTTGCTTTACATTCAGTTCAGTCTGAAAGTTTCGATTTTTTGCCCTCGTGCACTACTTTTCTTTTATCAACGCAGTCTGGCAGAAAGAACATCAAGTCTCTGCCGTTGGCAGTCCATAATCTCATCGAATATTGATGGTATTAATGTTTCGATGTGCCGGGGATGGATGATTTTAGTAACATGGTTTATTAGATTTCTGGTTTGATTTCCCTTTTTATATTGAGTTACTCGACCCAATTTGCACCTTACTTTGTTGACATCCATATCCAACCTGATCCTCCATGGTGGACCTCGATCCCTTGCAGGGAAAAAAAAAATTCATTTGCAGACCTACTATTGCAGCCCATTGTTCTAACGGTTGCCATAGCTGCACAGTATACAAGATTTTGCACATCTAACGCAGTTTGTGTTTCGTCCAAATACGTAGGTAACATCTTGCTGTTTAGGTGTACTATTAGTTCACGAATATCATTTGTGATGTTCATTTTAGACAGAGAATGCCTTAGTGTTGGTTCTACATATCTGAACTCTAGTAAAGCATGAACAAAATTCCTTTCAAGGGATTGTCGTTTTTCTGGGAATTCGCTATCCATATAGTCGTTTAATAATATTCGGATGTGGTTCTAATGAATACGGTAGATGATGTTCATTATCCTTAGCACCTATGCCTTCAGCTTCAATCAAATCTTCGTTGTTCACATCTTCCAAGGGGAGTTCATGGATAGGAAGCTGCTGTTCCACTTCCATCTTGATAGCAGCTATTTCAACAGCCGAAAGCAATCTGTTTACAGATATTAAGCGTTTTGATCTGCCAGATTCTGCTCATCTATTTTTTTTGGGTAGCTCTGGGTATTTAAGTAAGAAGAGTCTATGAATTTCTCTCCTCACACTTTTCCCACATTTCTCTGCCAAAAAATAAAGGTGCATAACATCTTTGTTCATATAGTATGTCCATTTCCGTCGCTTTTTTGGTTGTTGAACCTCTGCTCTTGCCTATGTTTTTATAAGGCCATCTTCCCCTGGATGATGCCATTAATTGCCCCTGCTTGACAGTGTGACGCGGCTTCCTCTAGCTGATATTCATTGCCGTCGTTTTTCCACGCCAAATCAACCTGTTGCTTAATCTTCATTTCTCGGTCTTCTATGATATGTAGATTAGTCTTGATGTCCTTCACCTTAGCGATAAGATGTCTTAGTGTGACTTTCTGTATAGGGAGTTCCCATAAAGGATGCCATCGTTTTTTGGCGAATTTTCGCCCCCCCCCCCAATTTTCACACTTTGACAATGGGATTCTGTGAAAAGGTCACAGACTGTCAAAAATTGGCTCCCCCCGCTCCCCTAAAACTGTAACGTTCTTTATGGAAGCTTCTATATTAGGATACTTTGCAGCAAATTTCGTTCCTAAATTGTATCCTTTTCCCCTTTTTGTTTCAAACTTCGCACTTTCGTAATAGAGACGCACCAAATAAAACGGAATTTTTGTCAACGTGTTTATCTGCAAATAGCTATCCCTAGCCAAAGCATCCTCCGCTGGCACAGTTGATGTTCCACTGCTAACCGTTTGTCTGAGATGTTCTAGCTGGCCAGCTGTTTCATTAATGAGATCTGCCTGATGATCTTGAAGCTCACCATCACCACCGTCCCGCATGATGTGTCCCATAGCGGCGCCTCCAGGGGCACCCCGGCGATCCTCAGGAAGCGACAAGCGTTTCAAAATCTTTAATATAATCTCCATTATTATTTATGTGTTTTAGTGTTCGGCTTAGTCCCTTTCCTCTTCGTTATGTGCATGCCTAGAGTGGGAAAACCTGTCAGTAGCAGGCTGCCTGACGGAGCAGTTCTCGCGAAGCATTAGCTAACAGCGGACAGACGTCATGTAATTTTTCCAAATTTGAATATCTCAGTAAATTTACAGCGAATCGATATGAGATTTTCCAAAAAACTGTAATTAACATTTTTAAACAAATCGCTCACTGTAAGTTGTTTCAACTCGAAATTACCTAGATATTTTTTACCGGTGAAACCAAGAAAACATAAGTATCGAATTACCTCATTTTGCGATTAAATATTATGAAACAATAACCAATTTGTAACTTTTTTATGAATTCCTAGGCATCGATATATTATTTTAAATAAATCCTATGAATATAAACTCATTAAATAATATTTAGTCGAGTTAGAACGATTGAAGTTTTGAAACTTAATTACATCAGAGTGAAACTTTTATTCGATGTTTCGCTTTAAATATTAAAAATAAACGTCAGACAAAGAAATTCTAATAGAAAAATATTTTAGATTTTGTGCGTCGGGCTGGTTCTTGCGACCACCGGCTCAAATATGAAATTTTAAACAAGAATATTACGTTTTTAACAAGAAAGACGATTTTTAAATAAAATATGTACATGAATTGTAGATAAAATAGTACATGAAAAACAACCAAATATTTCAATGTTCAACTAAAAAATATGAATTTTCAACTAACTAGTTAAATCTCACACCCAGAAATAGAATTTTTTGACTAAACAAGAATAATTCCGTACCCAAAACATAATAGTAGAATATTTTATAAAAATAAATTAATTTGTGACCAAAAGTATTTGGAAACGATGAAATATTTGAAAATGATATGCATACAATGCAGAATAAAGGGAATTCGAAAGAATTCAGAGAATTCAAACGATTTCACATAATTCAAAAGAACTCAGCGAATACAAATGACATAAACAAATTCTAAATGATTAGTCCAGAGAACTTCAAAAGAATTCACAACATTAAACAAAAATCAGAGAAGTCAAAGGATTCCGGAGAATGCAAAAGATTTCTGAAGTTCAAAAAATTAGAGAGTTTAAAAAAACACAGATAATTCAATAAAATTGAGAGAATTAAAAAGAATTCATAGGAGCTAAAGGAATTATTAAAATTTTTAAAGAATTCAGAAAATTCAAAAGAATCAATAGAATTTGAAAGATATTCAGGGGTTTCAAAAGAATTCGGATGATTAAAAATATTTCAGAGAATTGCACTAATTCAGAGAATACAAAAGACTTGGAGAATTTCCAAATAATTCATGATGTTTTGTAAAGATTTCAAGAGAATTAAAAAAAAACTTTAAAAGGATTTAAAGGAGTACTAGTGAATTCTAAGCATTCATTTGAATTCTAAAGAATTTAAAATACTGAAAGAAAATTGCAAGAACTTAACGTGTATTCTAAAGCTAAAGATATTTTCTAAAATGTATATCTAGTTGCGAAGTGGTTCTTGGGCACACACTTTCGTCTATTACACATAAATTGTCGTCCATCTAATGCGTGCTCCTGATTGGTTAATCCTGTATTGCTAATTACTCACTAACTATTAACTTTGCAAAAAAATTTTACTAATATTTTCGACCCCATTTTTTATAAGGAATTAAAAAATATGAAAATGTACTTTGGAAACATTTCTTTTAATTAAATGAATGTTCTGTAATGTTTTTAGGGCTTCGTAGGACACCTTTAGGCAATCGGTAAAATGGTGCGAAATCTAGTTAAAATGCTCATCGAGACGTTGTTATGCAAAAACATTTAATTTAGGCCTTTTGACCTAGAATTGTATAAAATAAACTAAGCTTTGACTCAAAACTAGCATTTTCAATGGCGCAGCAGAAGGCGGAAAAACCTTAACCGTGATCTTGAAGGTCTCACGTGTCAAGTGCCTGCCACGCTGTTGTGTTTAGTTTTATCGAATAGAATGGGGACTCTATGGGTAAAAAGTACACACACAGTTTATTTAAGCGATTCTTCCTGAAAGTAAGCCATAATAAAGGAATTTCGTATATAAGTAGAATTTTTACACATTTGAGCAATTATTTGGAAATACATTATGCAGCTGGAGGTCACTTAGCATGACACAGACTCACATGACTTTACCTAATAAGATAGCGACTAGTAGTATATATATACACGACACATTCTCATTAATATTCGTTAGTTGCACTAATCTTGGCCATCATTCTTTAACCTATTTGTGAGTGCAATAATATATTTATAATATAAAGTGAATTTTTAATCACCCGATATTTATTTACGATTTTAAATTACTCAAATTAAAGTATCACTTATTCCGTTTCTTAATTAGGAAATTTTAGCATTATTTATTTAATTTAAAAGAACATAAAAACCGGAAAATTTTCAAAATTTTCCTTATTACATTTTTTGAAAGATTTTACGAACATTTTGAGCATTTTTGAAAGTGCGTGGCCACTTTTCTCTGCTTACGACGTGAAATGGCCTTCGACTTATTAGCAAAATTATAAACGAGTCGAAAACTGATATTTTCAATAAGAATTAGAAGTGATCGCAAAATTAATTTTTGAGGGCATAGCTATGAGCAATAAAAATTTGTTCTTTTAAATATTAAATGTCTTAAATTTTATAAGAAATTCAGTTCTAAATTTTAAGGAGAATAATCTGTATACGAGTTTCATTATCGATTTGAGGTCATGAAAATATATAATTTCGTCAGAATGAAAGTATCAAAATATGCCCTACACTTTTTTTTGGGAAAAGAAGATATGATTTAATTTAAAATAAACACTTATAACTCTGAATGTGAGTTATTAAAAAATGCATATATGTAGGAGAGGTTTAGAAATCTAAAATATTGTGACTAAATAGTGATTTTGGATTTGATGAATTCAATTTTGAACTTTGTGTACTAATGGAAGTTTTTCCTTTCTATTTTTAACATAATACAACACAGTTTAAAAATATAATGTGCATTAGAGTGGTACATAATAAAGTTCTTATTTCTCGGAGGCCGTATCGCAACAGTTTATTTCTCTGGTTAAGAAAATACTTTCCTAATTTTTTCAAATTAAAAAAAAATGATTTAGTCTTTGCAAGCATCAAATTTTCTAAAAAAAGTGAGGTTTTCGCAGTTTTAATATTTTTTTAAATATACACATATATTTTATAGAAATATCATATAAATAAAAATTGTATCTAATACAATTGACACACCTCTCATTCGGTTTCTGACTGGAAAAAAATTGTTTGGTGCTGGTGCAAGTCATGAAAAGTATGTTTTCTTAGGTATATAGAGATATAAGAGCATAATTCTTACCCCAAAAATTTGTCTTCAGGATTGAGTTTACAACATGAAAAAATAACAATATAAAAAAATTTCTTTAATAAGGCTTTTGATGGCTCCTCCTGACTAAGATTCGATAAAACAACAATACATATATATGTATATGTACATATAATGGGCATTATTTCTGAAATCGACCCCACCCCCCTATCGAAAAATGGTGGTCATTTAAAGTGTTGTGCCAGGCCGAAAAACTTAGCTTAAAGATTTTAGTTTTACGTGCTGAGTTGCCTTCTGTCAGAAAAAAACATGGCGAACCTGAAATGGCCCCATGAAGTGAGGGAAAGTAGAAAAGAAATCGTTATTTCGTAATTTTAGAGTTTTACTGTGGTCTTTAATGAACTTGAGGGACATGAATTCGTTTATTTTTTAGTGACATATAAGATGTGCTAAATATTTTTATAAGAAAGTGCAAGTTTTAGTAAGGCAATAGCAAAAACCCGAAATATTTTGCTTAATTCCAGGTTAGCTCCGGTTTTTGGTCGTGATCAGCAGGCTCTGGGGTATCAGACTAATTTTTTTTTTAAAGTGCATGCAAAAGCAAATAGTTTCTTGGCCTGTTATATCAAAAACGCGTTCTATGGGCCCAAGATATGATTTTCTTAAAATAACAATAACAGAAAGATGTCTGTTCAGGGGCAATAAGACGTTTTCAGTTTCATAATTTTTGAAGGTTTGAGCTCCGAAACAATATGAGAAGGTGTTTTTTCCAAACGCATACTTATTTAAAACAAGAGGAGGCTGTTTTTTGTTGTTTTCGGAAAACTTAATGCAGTTTGACCTCGGGGTAAACACCCGTTCTTTGGTTCGAAACAATACGCTATGTAGGCATAGTATGGTTTGAGGACATACTGGCCATGAACAGATTTATAGACATTAATTTGGTTAATTATCATATTCCGAGAAAATGAGAATATTTTTAATAATATTATAAGCACACTAATCGCGAAAGCTTTTAATATTTAGCACCTCCTTCGCACACTACGCTTCAAGCAGCGACAGGTATGATGAAAATGACGACAGAAACTGAGGGCGGAGATTCGTTCGTATCTGTCCACGCTTTCAAAATCCGCTGCTTATTTTTTCGAAATATCACAAAATCAATTTTTTGTTATTCTTTGAAATATACGCGTATTTTACGTGCATGACCCTACGTTATTCCATGTGAAAATATGTCTTTATGTATTTATTTATGTACATACATATTCACATTGTATCGCAGTGTATCGGTAGTCTCTTATGAGGAGTCTCTCTCGGACCACAAATATATGTTTTTTTAGCTAAACCTAGGAAAGCCAGCGGCTTCAAAAATCAGAAACTCTAGAAATACACTTTGGGACTCATATAAAGTGGAATTCAGAAGGCTTGTGGAATTTTCCACAAACTATGGCAGCATTGATGAGTTAGAGCACGCTGCGGATTTTCTGCAAAGAGTTGTGACTACATCGTATGAAAAAAATTGTCCTACAAGCAGAATTAAGTCTAGGAAATTTGCAGAATGGTGGAATTTGCACCTGGAGAAACTCTGCAAAAAGACAAGAGCGTTGTGCAATAGGAAAAACAGAACCAAATTACCTTCAGACTGGGACATCTATAAGACGGCGCAATGTGAATACAATAAAAATATAAGGAAGTATAAGCAGGGAAACTGGATGGGCTTCTGTGAGGAACCGAAAGATACTCTGGAAACAGGGAGGCTCCACAACACCCTAGCGAAAAATGCGGAAGCTCGCCTCGGGCTAATAACGAAGTTCACTTATTAGGTTTTCAGTGAATCCAACCGACGTAGAAGAGGAAGACTGCGGTTAAGAGTTAAAGGGGTCGATTGGAATTTAAATCACCTTTAAATCACGAGGAGCGGATGACATCTATCCGGCGCTTTTACAAAAAGACCTGGAATTCATAGTCCTTTCACTAATGAAGTTACTTAGGGCAAGCATCGCTTTAAAAAATGTGCGATCGGCATGAAAGTACGGTACAGTGGCCTTTATTCCCAAACCTGGGAAGAAGGGCTACTCTGTAGTACTTCTGGCCTCATCGCTGCACAGAGGGCAGCATGCTTTTCAGACTCAAAACCAGATGGGGTGAAGGCCTATTTAAAGGAGTAGCACCACGGGTGTGCTTCCCATCGCACCTCCTGCGGTGCATGTTAGTGAATGGACTCCTTTGTAGGCTTGGTGAAGATATTATACTCTTGAGATGAAGCAGGGCATAATAACAGAAAACTTCAACTTCACCAGGGGTTTTCACGTCTGCATTCCAAGCAGGGATGTGTGGAAAGGAAATGGTAACCCACTCCTTCAAGGGGAAATCTGGTACATAGATGGGTCCAGAGGAAACGGAGGGTCAGGAGCAGGAATCTATCATAGTGCGAAGAGGAGGGAAGTGATGGTCCCGCTAGAGAGACATGCTACTGTCCTTCAGGCGGAGGTCCTTGCCGTGATTCGCTGTGCTGAAATACTACTAGAAGAAAACGCTGCTGAAAGACAGATTACGATCTGTTCGGAGAGCCAAGCGACACTGACTGCAGTAGGAAAATCAAATATGACGTCAGAACTGGTTTGTGAATGCAAAAACACATTGAACCAACTTGAAAGAAAAAACAAATTTGCTCTCATATGGGTCCCTGGTCACACAGGGATCAAGGTCAACGAGAACCCGCACAAATCACTAATATACTGGGAGCAAATCGAGGGCTGCCGACAGGCGAATTCCATCCTGGGCTATACGTACAGAATGGACAGAGCCAGGGAAATCCTGGGATTGCCAAAGAAATATTTTTGACAATCATTACAAAAACTTTTAGGGGTACAATTTTGTTCTTTTATTTGTCTAGTTTTAAGAGATCACACTTTTGACGACTTTTGCCAGAGCTATCTGCATGATGTTTTGTATACATGTGTGTTAAGCAAATATGCAAATAGAGCATTTTGCTTTAAAACTCAATGTGCTTTCATTCCTTTAAATCTTGTCAAATATTCGCAGTTAAATTAATAATCTAGAATTCGTCGACTGAATTGTTATTTATAATTAAAGTGCAATATACTGGAGAAAGATTTACTCAAGCTCGCTCTATATGGTAAAAGCTTTAGGCGAATACAGTTGATTGCAGGTTAAATCTTTTGTTCATTTGCTTAATTTTATTGAACTTTTCGACTTGAAATCCAATATAATTTTTGGTTTACAGGAATCAAAAATTACAGTTACATTAAATTTAATATACAAGCTCTAAATGGCGATTTCATATGCTTAATATATTAATTTATAAACACTGGTTATATTAAATTCAATATTATATTTGACAGTGTAATATTTTTTAAATCAAAGAAAAATAAGAGTTTTCCCCTTTGTATATTATCTGCAGCTTTAAATGTAATGTACATATAGAAATTTCCAATTCTCTCCTAACAGTGTGTATGAGTTATTTCACATGGATAAAAGCTAGATACATTTTATGTCAGATATTGGCCCCAAATTGAGGTGCCGCATTTTCTACGTAAAAATGACTTAAATTGAGTAGTTTGACAAAAGAAAATAATATGAAGTTGCACTGGCAAGAACTGAAATAAAAACTGAAAAAATACACTGCAGAAAATGTAAGCCTAGCTTATCCCTGCACAATTTTGTCATATAACACATTGCTGTGTAAGGGCCCATACTTAATTTACGCAACAGCGTAAGGGGGGATGGGGGTCGAAACATTGTGTTAAAACTTGTTATGGAAGGGAGGACGGGGTCGTTCACTCATGTACGTAATTTTTTCAAATTCGTTTTCGTAGACCACTAAATATTTGCTTAAATTCATATATTGTTTCTGCTAAGTCACCTGAAATCTTTTTGTATGAAAATTTAACTCTTTTTTTGAAAATATAACAATCTTGTTAAAAAGTCATACTTTATGGTTAAAAATTCTTCAAATTTAGCAGAAAATCAACTTATTCTTTACAATTCTTATTTTGATGTTGAAAAGTAAACTGGAATTTTCTTCGGATGAAAATTTAACTATTTTTATGAGGTTTTTTTTAATTCATCTGTTTTGGAAGAAACTTCATCTTCCTTAAAAAAAATTAATTGGTTCGTTTGAAAGTTTAACTCTTTTTTTGAAGATTGTTTTTTGATTTCAAAATTCACCTGCTTTACTGAAATTAATTTTTTTTTTGATAAAACTACAACTATTTGGTTAAAAATTCAACAATTTCGTTGGCGAGCCACACTTTTTGATTGAAAGTTCTGATGTTTTGTTAAAAATGTATGTGACTATTTCGTAGAAATATAAATTAATTAAATTTATTTCCTTATTTAGATAAAAATTAAATCCTTTGTTTAAAAACTAAACTCTGCTGTTAAAAAGTATTACTCTGACATTTAAAATTCGACTGCTTCTTTAAAGGAATATTTCGTAGAAAATTTGTTTTTTGTTTAAAATTTATAGTTTTGTGTTTTAAAATTAACTGAATTTTATTTCTGGATGAAAGTGCAACTTTTAAAAAGACTCTTGTCCCTGTTTGAGCAAAAATTTCATCTTTCTTGGATAAAAACGCAACTATTTGGTAAAGAACTCAACTATTTTGTTAAAAATGCATCTTTTCTGGTGGAAACTTAATTTTGGTTAAAAATTTATATCTTGATATTAAAACATTAACTGGAATCTTTTTCGGATAAAAATTCAACTTTTTTTTAAATAGTCACCCTTTTTGGTTAAAAAGTAGTCTTTTTGGTTTGAAAATGTATTTTTTTCGTCGAAACTTATTTCTTATTTGAAAATTTATGTTCTGATCAAAAAATGTAAAATGGAATCTTTGTTAACAGAAAATTTAACTATTTTTCTTTGAAAATTTATCTTTTTAATTGAAAAATTTATCTTCTTTAGTTGAATTCTTTAATAAATATCGCCACTTTTTAGTTAAAAAAGATTCTGCTCTGCTTCTGTATTCAACAACTTTGTTTAAAAGATTTGGTTGAATAGTTTTTTAAGAAATCATATTAAAAGTTAAATTATTTTTTTAAAAATAATTTTCTTAAATTCAAAATTTAAATACTTGGCTAAAATTTAGACTACTAAAGTTAACAGCAAACGTAACTGTTCCATTTTTTTAAGATTTATATTTCTTCAGTTCATTCATGTCAGGCAAAAATGCATCACTTTCATGGAAAATTAATATTTTGCTGAAAAGTAATATTTTTTGCTTAAAATTTTAATTTTTGTTAAAAAATCGTCTTTTGGCTTTAAGGTTCAACAACTTAGATAAAATTTTATTTTTTCTCAAGTAGAAAATCTTAATTTTTTGAAAATTCTTTTTTTTGGTTTTAAAACTCTGATTTTCATATAAATTATGAGACTTTTTTGTTGGTAATTCATGTACATATCTTCTTAGGATGAAAATTCAACTATTATGTTACAAAATTTATTATTTTGTTGGAATCCAAGTACCTTGTAAAAAGCCATCTTCAGCAGTAGAAAAGACACTATTTTGTTTAAAATAAATTAATAAATTTAAAAAATGTTTAATTCTATCTCTTAGAGAGATCTTAGAGAGTAATTTAAGTATGGCCTCTGACGTATTAAGACCAACCTTGCACAATAAGAGAAAATAACTTATAATTTAGTTTTGCTAGAAAGCAGAAGAAAAACAAAACTTCTACCATGAGGTGTGTCATCAATAGCTTACTGGTTTGCAGTGCCTTCGTCGTAAGTTTCCTTTTAAGTTATTTGATAACAATATTTGCTATTTACATGTAACTAATTATAAATAGAAGAGTTATCTAAGTTTTAAAAAAAGTAATTGAGAATTTATTCAGATTTATACAGTTGAATATTTATACGAGTTGAATTTTTTTTTAATTTTTAAATTTATAGACGGAAAAGAAGACCTACGATGGTATCGAATTATTTCTTTACTTCTTCAGGATGTCAAATCATAACTTTGTTTGTTTGATGCAATTGATTCAACTATTTGCAGCATTTTTCTCTGGCCTTAAAGACTGAGTTATTCTATAATCTAACATAATTGACATGAAGCAGGATAAAATCACCAAGAACCCAGAGGGAATAATTTTTTTAAGAAAATTTGATTTCGTCCAAGCTAAAACATTAATATGTAAATTTTAAGTAGAAATCATTAAACATAAAAATTGAAAGATTACATGGTAAAATAAAGAAAAAAAGACATTTATCTTTTACCTCGGACAAATGCTTTGAGACGCTTCTATCATTCCTGTGTAACTTTCCAGACAGTCCTCGCAAATAAATTAAAGGACCCTTGTCAAACGGGTGGGACTCAATTAGATGGCGTCCAGAAAACAGCAAAGAGTGATATTCAGGTCAGATAAGAAAAAAAATTCCGTTTTTTTAAGTACTTTAAGAATTATATTCTAAAGTACTAACAAGTTTCGGAATTTAAAATACTAAATAATTTTGATATTTACCTCTATTTGTCAATTAGACTGCTGTTAATAATGGATTGAGTTTGAAAAAGCATATGGAAGGTTGTCTGGATTATAATACCCCAATCAAGAATACTATTGATGCCGGAAAAAGTGCAGTCACGGCATGTTCTACAAACAAGGCAAACAAAATATAACTTCCTTATATATTTTACGCATGACATTTTTTGTGTTATTAATCAGCTTTTCCATGCTTATTAATTTAACGTGAAAAATAAAATCCGAAATACTATAATTAACAATACTAGATGAAATTCATTTTAAATCGTGTAGGCAGTTCAGGCTCAGATTACGGAATAATTTGCCGATCACATGCAATGTTCTTTTTCAAAGAGACAGAGATGAAAGGCACCTTACCTATTTTCAGAAAAAAAGTTGTTTCAAAATTTAAATTACCAAAAAAATGCAAATTTTTAGTGTACTCGCAATCTTTAAAGTCAAGATGTTCAAAAACTCCAGCGTTTTCTTCTACTGATTTTTTTCTCGATTAAGCCTAATTTATTGCGTGTATTTGAAGATAAGTTGACATATTTTCGCGCTTTGAAACAGAGAGAAATTTTTTTCATATAAACGATCATTTTACGCTTTATGCCAAGACGTCACAAAATACGAAAAAGTCAAACGAACAAAATTATGTGTCCAGAACATTTCTAGAAAACCGTACCTTAACACTTTTTTCATCCCGCGTGGTCTTTTAGATTTTTGCTAAAATATATGTAAGATATTTTTTCCTCAATAATACAATTCTATGATGTTATGAAAAAAGAAAACAAGATTTAATTTAACAGTTTTAATAACGGTTATTAAAAGAATAATAAAAATAAATTTAAAAAATTGAGTGTAAAAATGGACCATAAATTTTTATGGTTGAGAAAAAATAGATTTAAAAGGATTTTGTATACGTTTTCGAAAAAATATCGAAAATAACAATATATATAACATAATATCAGATGGCGTTACTCTAAAACTTTTTTGGGGAAACGATCTTCTTTATTTAAATTTGTTTGAGGTCATTACTTCGCTCCTCACCGAGTGAGTCACGCCTTTATCCGAGAAAGAAATGCTCTCTTCTCTCTAAAGCCGAGAAGCGGGCAAATTTTTAAAATTAAAATACTCATAATTTTGCTAACAACATGTTTACGGTAAGTCAGTAAAATGCGCATCGTCCTAACACATTTTTAAGTTTTTAATGATTCCATGGCTTGGGCATGGACTGCTTACCCCGAGGTGAAATTAATTCTGTCACTAGTAAATTTATACTAAAAGCCGTAATAAAAACTTTATTGTTACAATTTTCTGAAATAGTTTTATCATGGTCTTAGATTTTCTTTTAAAAATTCTTCAGGTAATCATTAATATAAATATTATTATTTTATCTTCTTGCAGGATCCGTTAGCATGCTGTTCAGCCAAGGTTGATGAATTTACAAAAGAAGTAAGATTCATCGTGACAACTACCCAGCAGTGCATTGGTTCAAGAGTTTAATTTGCTAAAATAGACTTGATTGCTAATGAATTCAATACAATATTCAGTCATTTTTTTTTAGTTTCCTCGTGAATTTATAAAAATTTGTCTTGTAAGCCCAGTTCACTAATCAATCTTGCTTTGTTTTCCGTCTAGTTTTGAGCATGTTGAGTAAAATTTTTAAATTACCGTTAGAATTTACATTATATTTTTAGTAATGGCTCAAATTATCGTGTGTAAAACACAGTGTACTTCGATTTAACTGATATCAATAAACAATTTGCAAAATTCAATTAAGTAAGCAAGCTTTCAATATCCTTAAACGTTTTTCTTGTAGTAGTAGCTTCGAGTACAATCAACGCTTAAAAGAAGTTCATGAACAGCTTTAGAAAAAAACATTATCTTTTTGCAAAACTTTCAAATGTTGGAAACATGTTATATTTGATCTTAAAATTTCCCTAAGCATTTTCTGGAAAAAGTAAAACAGAATCTTCTCTGATTGTAGTGATATTGATAAACAGTAATTTAATTTCTCATATCTGTTTTTTTCTGATCATGATACTCACACTTGAGCTTTCTTTCCTCCATAAAATTGATACAATTTTTATAATTTTTGATTTTGCATGAACTCCCATCTAATATAACGCTGCTGAAGGATGGTGATCTTCTCAGTATAAAAATATCAACCAAGACTCGTCTCGGTTCCAGTTCTCCCCCTCCTAGCCATTCCTTTTTAACTGAATTTTGGTGGGACGGACGTTATAACTACATTTTCCACCATATGACGAATTGCTACTTAACTTGGACATGATTCCAACTCCCAAAATAAACTTATAGTATAAAGGTGGTAGTTGGACGTATAATCTAAACAATGAATAGTACAAACAATAAAATAGCCTCGGAAAGGACTGAAACTTTAACTGACAAAGGTTATGCACACGGTAAATGTAAAGGTCAAGTTTAAAGCGACCAATCGAGGCTGAGTGTTTTGATTGCTAGGGGGGTGAATAATATTAAGGCAAAAGAATTACGAGAAACGATGCACGTAAGGAAACTAGATATTTTATGTGTTCCTGAAACAAAGAAATAGGGATGCAAAAGTAGATACATAGAAAACGGGTTGTTGAAAGGCCGATTTGAAATATGGTCAGGATTAGGCAGTGAAACATATAATAGGCAAGGAGTAGGTCTGATTTTGTATGAAAGAGCGAAACAGCATCTCGGAGATAATTATTTCGTATCTCCTATACTAATGTCGGCTAGAATAAAAGTAGGTATCAGAAGATTATTTATCATATCATGCTACGCGCCAGTTGATAGTGATCCCAGAGAAGTAAAAGACGCCTTCTGGAACACTTTAAGTGACACAGTCAATAATTGCGATCATGGGGAAAGAATACTTCTGCTGGGAGATATAAATGGATGGATGGCAATCCAAAATCAGGATACAGAAAGAGTACTAGATAATTTTACAGATCCAAGAACAAGCTATAACGGAGATAAACTAGTTGGTTTATACCTAGAAAGGGGTCTGTTATTACAAATACTTGGTTTAGGCATACAATGGTCCATATCTACACCTGGTCTAAAGGAAATAGCAACAGTATAATTGACTTTGTTGTTGCGGATGGAAGAATAAGAGAGCTAGTCAAAGATCTAAGGGTTATGAGGGGTTCTGAATGAAATACTGATCATTGCCTTCTGATCTCGAAAATTAACTTATGTCGAGGATGGAGAAAAAAGAGAACCATGAAACCAAAATAAACGCGAATCAAAATTAAAACCCTACAGAAACCAGATGTGCGAATAGATTTCGAAAATAAGATAATGAAAAGCGTAGATAAGGCATCTTGGGAGGCGCTTATAAGAAATAAATATATAGAGGGTCCACGGACTAAATTCCGGGATATCATTGTTAGATATGCGATAGAAGTGTGTGGTACCGCGATTGTAGGAAGAATTTCTGGTGCTTTAGGGTGGAATGATGAAATTCAGGCTGCCTAAAAAGCAAAGAAAGAAGTGTACAGGATAACTTTAAACATGGCAGGTTTTAGCGATAAGGAAAGAAATAGACGTATAAATGATTACAGGTACAAAAAGAGGATACTCAAGCGATAAGTTAAGAGAAGTAAAGATAAAATTAAAGCAGTAGAAGAGAAGAAATTACAAAACGACTTTAAAGGAAGCAAGAAACTACTTTGTAAAAAAAATGAAGGGAAATAATAGTACAAAATTTCTCAATATGGGAAATAATAATAAGGAAATTCTATATGAGGTATACGGGATACTAGACGCTTTAAGAGACTATTTTAGGGGAAAATCTGGAGATAAAGCTATAGGACACCACAACTGCGATTTAGAATACAATGCGTTAGAAAACTCAATTAAGAAAGTCTGTGTCACTGAGGTTAGTATTTTAATCAAGAATTGGAAAACGGTAAGGCTTCTAGGGCAGACAGTATTAACGCTGAAATACTTAAACACGGTGGCGAGTACATACCGAATAGACTGAACAAAATGATAAATCCGTGCATCGAAATAGGAGAAGTCCCAGATAATTGAAGAAACGCGATTATCGTACCAATATACAAAAGAAAGGGAGATAAAACCGAATAAAATAATATAATAAAATAAAATAAAAGAATATAATAATAATTCTAGAAAAAGCTTTCGACACGGTAGATACAATTAAACTTTGGGAACTCCTGAAAGAGTACGGAGTAAATTGATGGCTCCTATAAGCTGTAAGAACAATATATACGGGTGGCTAAGCGAGCGTAAGTGTAAATGGGAAATTGAGTGACTGGTTCGATATTATGCAAGGCGTTAGACAAGGGTGCGTTATGTTTTCATGGCTATTTATATTATCTATGGACAAGTGTTTAAGAATCGCTCTTTTCGAAGAAGAAGGTGTGGATTTCGAAACAGCAAGGGTACGTGGGTTAGCGTTCGCAAATGATAAGTTTGTTATGGCAGAGTCAATTGATGACTTGCAAAAAATGTTGAATAAACTGAATGCAGGCATTGAGAGCATGGCCCTCAAAATTAACGCAAATAAAAGAAAAACTGTGGTGTTCGAAGGAAAGAGTGAAAAAACAATTATTCAATGTTATATTAAATGATGAGACAATAGAACAAGCTGATAAAGTCGTATATCTTGGTCGCTTATTTACTAGGGACGGGAAGATACATGAGGAGTCAGATAGACGCATAAACAAAGGTAAAAAGGTTATTCGTAGAGCAGGCCCCCTTATCAGAAGTAAAAATCTATCAAATAAGAGTAAAATGGCAATATATAATTCTATATTTGTACTGACTGTAATATATGGAAGCGACACATGGACCTATCATGAAAAATATAAGAGATAAGTGATAAGAGAAACTCTCCTAGACAAAGCGACTAACGAGATAATTCTCAAAAAATGTAGTGCGGAAGAGACACTAGTTGGCACATGGGAAAGAAACCCGTTAAGATGGTTCGGGCATGTTGAGATAATGAAATATGAACGACCGCGTAAAGAATGGTTAGAATGTGTAAATGAGATCTTAGTTTGAAGAGGCATAAGAAGCTACAGAAACGCGAGAGCTTAAATTAAAAAATGCATGGACTTGAAAGAAACTAGAGAAGATTGCCAGACAGGAAATTATTACTGCAAATAGGAGTGTCTGTAGAGTAAATGACGCCTGAAAGAAAAGACTTCGGATGCTATTGGACCCAAGTAAGGTACCTCACATGACGAGTTTTTAAGGATCCTTACTTGGATTGATTGCTAGAGAGATTGATCAGCAACCTGGATCTGGGCGGGTCTGCGGAACCACCGTATTATTTAAATAAATAATGCGAGAATTTTAGATCAATCTGAAAATTCCATAACCCTTCCTCAAACTACCCCCTTCCCATCAAGTGAGTTACGCCTACCCCAGAAGGGAAACGGTTTAATGGCGTCATAGTCATAATAAGTGCATAATTTTGTAAATATTTTTTATATGAGCAGTTTTGCAAGCAGGCATGCAAAACTTCTGCTAAACCTTAAGGATTATATTACTTTAGTGCTTATCATTTTTAAAGTTTCTGATGAGCTTTTATTCGGAATAGTTTCTAATGTGACGAAAAATAGTGGAAGCCCTGAGGAAAATGCTCATAATAGTGCTGCAATCAAATTGCAAAATAATGCATTTATGACGCATAGCGCCACAAATTAGGTTTGACCTCATCGTTTGCATGGACATATGTCTCATCTCCCTAATGCAAAAAAAATAATAAAAACTTTGAGGAAAAAATATGAATGAGGATTTTGCTATGATTATTGGTTTATAGGTTATCTTAAGTAACCTCTAACCATTTTAAACGTATATCCAGAGATGGCTTACACGCTAGTTTCAGTTTCGGTTCCAGACCTATGCATTCATTTACCGTCCCGCTTTCGCAGCTGGGCTGCTTTCTCGTTGCCCCTAATCTCTGTATTGCCAGGAACCCATATGAAGACCACTTTTTTGAGTTAGTTTAATGCCTTTTCGCATTCCCAAAGTAGTTTTGGTGTAAGTCTGGTTTCCAAATTGCAGTTAATGTCGCTTGGCTGTCTGAACCGATTCCAATCTGTTTGACGATAACGTTTTCTTTTATCCTGGCGGAAGACCTCCCTTCTTCATGTGCTGTCATAGATTCCTGCTTTTCGTTCCCATCTCCTTTGGTGCCATCTGTTTACCACATTGTTCCTCGGATTTCTACACACTAATGATAATAATTATTATAATAATAATCATAATAATAATCTCCACGAAAGGATGGTAGCTTTAAGAAAGCGTCCAGGGGCGACTGTTGTCACCTCCAAGATTCGCGGCCGCTCGCCATTATATAACTACATCATCATCGCAGAAGATTTCAAGCATCGTCTGAAATTAACTTATCTTGATCTCATTAGTCACTTAAATTAGGCCGTGGCTATAATTTATAGTCGGCTATAATTTATATAATTTATAAATATATATTATTTACTGTCCACATATCCTTGTTTGGGATGTGAACTCAGAAACTAATTGTGAAGATAAAGCGTTTGGCTCTTTTGTCTTGTCTGTCTGTAATTGACGCAATCTATCGAGGATGGTTTTAAGTTACGCCAGTCGCCACCAGACCACAGCCGTGTATAGGATCCTTAGATTAAGGACAGCCTAATAGAGAAGGACAATCATTCTACGTCTTCACATACCGGAAGGCTACCGGCAGATGACTTCTGGAAGGAAGGTGCTGAAGGCTCTATCTATTTAGGTTACCACATTATACCTTCTTTGTTCGAGTTGCTGCTGCAATTATGCTAGGGCAGCATAGAGCGCAGCTCTTACAGAGCAGTCTATCTGAAAGCCCATATGTGTGTCAGAGAGCCCAAGAACACTCCATCCCTGATACATATCTCTCGATCTTTATATATCAACTCAACTCTTTCTTGACTATCATCGAGCCCTTAGAGTCCTCAGAATAAAGGATGTAAACTGATCGTCGAAAATCTTCAGCACGTCTTTCGGTGCAATACTCTTAAGTAGACGCCTTTGCCACCTGTTAATTTCAATGTGTAAAGGGACTCGATGGGACATGTGAACTTCTTGATATTAAAGACTTTTTACAAAATGCCAATCGATATTCTCTATCTCCTGTCCCGAGGTGGTTCAGTATTTCTTCTTCCTCATTGAAATACTCACTATCGTCCATTTTTAGAAGCTCAAGGCGAGCTTACGCATCTTTTGCCGAATCTAGTAAAGTTCTAATGTTTTTCCTGTATTCATTTTAACCATCTTGTTGTTGTCCCAGTATGAAGGCAGCTGTTTTCTGTTTATCACACCTTATATCACTCCAGTCTTCTTACTGAGACTCCTTAGACAAGTGTTCCAACATTCTGTTCCTTGAATAGATATAATTCTGCTTGTAGTAGAACTATTCTTATATGATGTAATCTGGGCTCTTCAAAGGAAATCCGCGTGCTGTTATAATTCATTTTACGTAGCTGATGCGATAAACATATCTAGTAATAACGTTTAGGTTCCTGGAGCTATACATTCCCTTGCTGCTTTTCTACGTGGCCGTTTACATTTAAAGCAACAATCTTCAAAGCCACTCATAATTTCCACGTACATTTAGGGTTCTTGAATTAGGGACTGTCCATTACTTACGTAAGGAAATTTTAGGCAATTATTGATCCCCTCCCGCCCTCAATAAGACAACGTAAGATTTTCATAATACCTTCCCCCCCCCCCTCCAACTTGCGTAAGATTTTGCCATAAATTCAAAAAAAAGTACAACTAATTTTTTTTAAAGCTTATTTAATCAAAAAGTAGTCCGAGACAGTGTTAGTTGGTTGGTTGGTTAGGTATCCCCGTGGGCATTCTTTGCCCGGCTCAATTTAAAAATACGACTTTTTAGGTTACTGATCTTACGTTAGATCCTCTTTCAATTCATTTTATGTTATCGTAAGATATCGTAAGATTTTTGTGGCCCCGTTCCCCCCTAAATTGCCTTACGTAAGTAATGGACAGCCCCTTAGGACTATTTCTATCTAGCTGCACCACTGCCATACGCCTGATTAGAACCGCCGTTGCGCCTTTAATCCAGTTGAGATGAATCTGCATCGTTGAGATTCTTATTTCACCGTACGATCGATCAATTCACTGCGTCTCTGTTCACTCCTGGAATCTTGTTGGTTCCTCCG
This sequence comes from Druon quercuslanigerum, assembly GCA_010014905.2. Classification (NCBI taxonomy): domain Eukaryota; kingdom Metazoa; phylum Arthropoda; class Insecta; order Hymenoptera; family Cynipidae; genus Druon; species Druon quercuslanigerum. Next base: position 39,718 of record JAAAKG020152536.1, read on the forward strand.
GAAGGAGAATTTTCCAGCCTATAGATAGAGTGTGCAGTGTAGAGTGTCAAGGGCTCTAATTAAGTTTTCGGGGAGGCCTGCAACCAGAATTCAGCCCATCTCAGGATGGGATTTTGGAATCTCGGGGGTATTATTTATTAGTATTGTCGCCCTACGGAACCTTTACCGACACTCAGTCCCCTGTATCACTACGTGCAGTCTCTCTTTGAGTCTGAATGTTGGCGTCCTATCCACCAGATAAGCCCTTGATCAGATGTTGACAGCCTGCACTAAAATGGTTTCTATCCAAGTAAGATGTCGTTAAACTTGGAGATGCGTTCAGCAAATGGACTTACTCAAAAATATTTGGGTTTTCCGAGACCCCTCGTACGGAGCCTGGGCTGCTATTTGATAGACGTCCATCAAGCTAGCGTCTCCACAATGGAAATTCCCAAATTTCTTTGCATCAGGATTCTGGGTTTTTTTGGGCTTTTTTTGGGCTATATTGCCGATTTTTAAACTCCACTACTTTTTTCTAACATTCAAATTTCGAGTGGAGGTGCTGGCTTGATTCAAGCCAGTCTCTCCACTATATGAATATGTTAAAAAATCAAAAATTAAACACGTCAGAATGTTGTGCTCTTTTTGGACTCTTGAATGTGCCAACAACCAATTTCCAAAAACCACCCCTACCAAAACTGAAACTGCCCACCATATGGAAACGGTAACTCGGCAGAAACAAAGTACATCCAAATTTTGGGCTTATTTTGGGCTTTCGAATGCACGGAAAAATTCCAGAAATCTACCCCTGTGTGCAAAAACCACCCCCCTTGCCAAAAATGAAATCTGAAGACAAAAAAAGCGGATTAGAATTTAAGACTTATTTCAAGCCCACCACTGCACTATAAAAATGTTCAAAAAACACCCTTACATAAAAAAATCACCACCTTCGAAAAAACTCAAAACTGGAAAAAAAACAAATTAGAAGGCAGTGTTGGCCCTTTCTTGGGTTCTCGAATGCTTTAAACCTTCTTTTTTTAAAGACCACCCCTACCTCTAACAAATCAAACTATTGACTAGACACTATTGAAACTGTAAAATTCTAAGAAAATTATTTTTTGATAAAGTCATATGTGCGTGATATGAAGGGTGTTTTTTTACGTTACGGGCTAGAGCCCAAAAATCGGTGTTGGTATTTTTAAAGAGCCCAAAAATCAGAGACTCTGTTGATCCTGTTAAATTCTTAAAATGATTATCATTCAACAAAGTCATATGTGCGTGGCATGAAGGGGTTGTTTTTTAACGTAAAGGGTTAGAGCCCAACAATCAGAGATTCTGAAAAAAGCCCCTAAAAAACATCCAGTTCGATATTTTGGCGTCAACCATTAACGTCTTAAATCAACCCCTCTCTACCACGTAGATATGACTTTCTCAAAAAATACTCTTTTTGAAAATTCGCCAGTGTCAATGGAGTCTCTGATTTTTGGGCTCCTCGAAAATACCCATTTCGATATTTTGGCTTCAACCCTCAACATCAAAAATCGACCCCTTTATACCACATAGATATGATTTTGTCAAAAAATATTCTTTTTGAAAATTCTCCAGTGTCAGTAGAGTCTCTGATACCCATTTCGATATTTTGGCATCAAACCTTAACATCTAAAATCAACCCCTCTCTACCACGCAGATATGACTTTGTCAAAAAATAATTTTTTTGAGAATTCACCAGTGTCAATGGAGTCTCTGATTTTTGGGATCCTCAAAAATACCCACTCTGATTTTTGGGCTCCAACTCGTAACTTCTAAAATCAACCTCCCTCCACCATGTAGATATGACTTTCTCAAAAAATAATCTTTTTGAGAATTTTCCGGTGTTCATGAAGTCTCTGATTTTTGGGCTCTTCGAAAATACCCATTTCGATATTTTGGCTTCAACCCTCAACATTCAAAATCGACCCCTTTATACCACATAGATATGATCTTGTCAAAAAATATTCTTTTTGAAAATTCTCCAGTGTCAGTAGAGTCTCTGATACCCATTTCGATATTTTAGCATTAACCCTTAACATCCAAAATCAACCCCTCTCTACCACGCAGATGTGACTTTGTCAAAAAATAATCTTTTTGAGAATTCGCCAGTGTCAATGGAGTCTCTGATTTTTGGGCTCCTCAAAAATACCCACTCTGATTTTTGGGCTCTAACTCGTAACTTCTAAAATCAACCTCCCTCCACCATGTAGATATGATTTTCTCAAAAAATAATCTTTTTGAGAATTTTCCGGTGTTCATGAAGTCTCTGATTTTTGGGTTCCTCGAAAATGCGCACTACGTTTTTTTCTCTTTAAACCTTAACATCTTAAATCAACCCCTCCCTAACACGTAAATATGACTTTGTCAAAAAATACTCTTTTTGAGAATTCGCCAGTGTCAATGGAGTCTCTGATTTTTAGGCTCCTCGAAAATAACCACTCTGATTTTTGGGCTCCAGCCCGTAACTTCCAAAATCAACCCCTCTCTACCACGTAGATATAACTTTGTCAAAAAAAAATATTTTGGAGTATTATCTAGTGTCAATGGAGTCTCTGATTTTTGGACTCCTAAAAAATACCCATTTCGATATTTTGGCTTTAACCCTCAACATCCAAAATCGACCCCTTTATACCACATAGATATGATTTTGTCAAAAAATATTCTTTTTGAAAATTCTCCAGTGTCATTAGAGTCTCTGATACCCATTTCGATATTTTGGCATCAACCCTTAACATCCAAAATCAACCCCTTTCTACCACGCAAATATGACTTTGTCAAAAAATAATCTTTTTGAGAATTCGCCAAAGTCAATGGAGTCTCTGATTTTTGGGCTCCTCGAAAATACCCACTCTGATTTTTGGTTTCAACCCTTAACTTCTAAAATCAACCCCTCTCTACCACGTAGATATGACTTTGTCAAAAAATAATCTTTTGGAGTATTATCTAGTATCAATGGAGTCTCTGATTTTTGGGCTCCTCAAAAATACTTACTCTGATTTTTGGGCTCTAACTCGTAACTTCCAAAATCAACCCCCCTCCACCACGTACATATGACTTTCTCAAAAAATAATCTTTTTGAAAATTTTCCAGTTATCATAGGGTCTCTGATTTTTGGGCTCCTCGAAAATACCCACTACGATTTTTTCGCTTCAACCCTTAACGTCTTAAATCAACCCCACCCTACCACGTAGATATGACTTTGTCAAAAAATAATCTTTTTAGGAATTCTCTAGTGCGCTTAGAGTCTCTGATTTTTGAGCTCCTCGAAAATACCCACTCTTGTTTTTGGGTTCCAACTCTTATTATCTAGAATCACCCCTCTCTACCGCGTATATATGACTGTCACAAAATAATCTGTTTGAGAATTTAGCAGGATCCACAGAATCTCTGATTTTTTGGCTCTTGAAAAATTTATACAACGATTTTTGGGGTCTAACTCTTAACGTTAAAAAACAACCCCTTCAGGCCACGCACATATGACTTTGTTGAATGATAACACAGCACCACTTTTTGTTTGTGGTGCTGTGTAATCATTTTAAGAATTTAGCAGGATCAACAGAGTCTCTGATCTTTGAGCTCTTTAAAAATACCAACACCGATTTTTGGGCTCTAGCATGTAACGTAAAAAAACACTCTTCATACCACGCACATATGACTTTATCAAAAAATAATCTCCTTAGAATTTTACAGTTTCAATAGTGTCTAGTCAATAGTTTGATTTGTTAGAGGTAGGGGTAGTTTTTGAAAAAAGAAGATTTCAAGCATTCAAAAGCCCAAGAAAGGGCCAACTCTGTCTTCTAATTTGTTTTTTCTAGGTTTGAGTTTTTTCAAAGGTGGTGATTCTTTTACGTCAGGGTAGTTTTTGAACATTTTTTGTGGTGTATTCGTGGGCTTGAAATAGGTCTTAAATGCTAATCCGCCTTTTTGTCTTCCGTTTTCATTTTTGGCAAGGGGTTGGTTTTTTGCGCATAGGGGATGGTTTCTGTATTTTTTCAGTGCATTCGAAAACCCAAAATAAGCCCAAAATTTGGGTGTACTTTGTTTTTTCCGAGTTGCCATTTTCACATGGCGGGTAGTTTCGATTTTGGTAGAGGTGGTTTTTGGAAATTGGTTGTTGGCACGTTCAAAAGCCCAAAAAAAGCCTAAAATTCTAACGTGTTTAATTTTTGATTTTTCAAATTCGTCATATAGTGGAGGTGCTGGCTTGATTCAAGCCAGCACCTCGATTTGAAATTTGAATTTTCGAAAAAAGTGGTGGAGCCCAAAAATCGGAAATATAGCTCAAAAAAGCCTAATATTCTGATGCAAAGAAATTTGGGAATTTCGATTGCGGAGGTGCTAGCTTGATTGACCCCATGGATAGCCGTGTTTCGCAGGTTTTCTTTTTTTTACGCCCAGGTATGATTTCTCCTTTTCACAGTAAGCTTAGTCAATCCAATCCTCCAGGATGGCTTTGTTCTCATCAACCCTTGTATTTTTGAGTGATAGGCCAGATGGGACAGCTGAAGACTCCGATACGAATCAAGATTTTCTTTTCTTTTATCAAGATAATCGTCTCGCTGAATTTCATTTATTTTTCCTTTTCATATATTCTTAAAGTTTCTGTAATTTTATTAATTAAGAATTTTGAATTTTTATATATATTTATTAATTAATTTTACAAAATACGTGAGATATACGTATTTTTAAAATATTTTTCTGCTTCTTACAACTTCTCCAGACTTGTTTATTTTAGATTAGTATATTTGGAACGTTCCGATAGCGATCGCTATCCTCATCAGGCATTAATTCTAGTGAATTGTTACATTTTGGAGTCGAAGCATTTTTGATATTTAGTACAAAATGTTATTCTGAAGTGATAGTTTTTAACATTAATATCCAAAAATCAGTGTTGGAGCTTTTGTTGTCGAGTATGCTTCACCCTGTGCTCCAATTTGAATGTGGCACTGCTCCATTTTTTCATAGATAGGTATACCAAATTTCTTGGTCCATGTGTAAAATCAGTATAAGGAAGATGTTCTTCAACATTTTTTTAACGTCCTGGAAGTGATTAATTTAGATTTCGAAAGGAAAATAGAAAACATTTTTCATTTTTGTAAATTAAAGTTCCAACACTGAGATGTCACATTTTTGTAATGCAACTCACGGATAGCCTCAATTAAGTTCAACCCAAAAGTATATCTAGTACCTCTTTCAGAAGAGATGTAGGAATGCTCCCGGTTATTTGAAGCCAAGAAAGAAAAAATCGTGCCACACGTTTTTGAGAATAAATTTTTTTTGCCTTTAACTATTAAAAATCTTATTTTTCTCGAAAACGACACAAAGTATGAATAGCAGCTGAAAGTTAAAAAAAATTTCCTTCCTGAAATATACAAAATTATGCACAATACGAGATGTTTATCTTGTATAATCTAATCAATTTTTCTAAAAAGATAGAAAAGATCAATAAAAATCGACTAATATAGCATTTAGATTAAAGAACTTAAACATTTTATTTTTAAAAATGTTGTTTCAGTTGCCTAGATATGCAAAGAACATGTTCCATGAGATTGTTATGGTACCTGACCTTCAAAGTAAATGAAAATTGGTTTTTATCTCTAAAATTGAAGAAATATCATTTTTGACTTTTCAAAACCTCATTATTCTCAAAAATGAAGCAAAATATAAATAGCAATTTATACTTCCAAATTGTTCCCCTTTCGGAAATCTATAAAAGTATTCCCTTACCAGATGCATATCTTCTTTACTTAAACAAAAATTAAAAGGGATATATAAAAAATCTATGAAAGCTAAATTAATTTGACTCTTTTTTTAATTTTGTCAAAATACACAAGATAAAGATCTGTTTATGGTACCTTATCACATTTTCAAAATATAAATTGCTATTGATAATTGTGGTTCATCTAAAAAAGAAAAAGGAGATTTCATCTGATAATCATCTGAAACATGTATTTTACATAATCTGTGAACTAAAAAAAAACGTTTTAAGAAAAAATAAGTTAAAGTCCTTTCAACTAAATCTTAGTTGATTTTTATTGATTTTTTCTATCTTTTTGGAAAAATTTCTTAAAGTATGTAAAGAAGTTAAACATCTGGTGGTATATAATTTTATATATTTTAGGAGTGCAAAAAATGTTAAACTATAAATTCCTATTAATATTTTACGTAATTAAAAAAATATAAGATTTTTACTTGTTAAAATGAAATAATATTTTTTCTCGCAAACAGGTAGTACGGTTCTTTTTCTGCTTCATTTAAAATAACCGGGAAGCATTTCTGAAATAGGTAAAAGAGAAAAACTTGATAAGTAAGTATATTTGTGTTGAACTTAATACGAATCGGTATTACAGTATATACGGAAAACTATGTAAAATGAAATATTACTTTTTCCGTATTATTTGACATTTTGGAAGAGTTATACAAAAAATAACACAGCCATACAAAAAAATTTGTTGGATCTTGGTATGAGGCATACATACCCCTATGTAGTTTGAATTTGCGACATAAAATGGGCCATCAGGTCTAAGTTTGGCCCTATCCTCAAAACCCTGGCTGACCAAAGGAACCAAAAGGAGCCTCTAAAAAGTAGCCTTAAAAACCCCACTGAGTCTCGCTTTGTTAAATTTTTTTTTAAAATTTACTTTAGAAAATCACGGAGTAATCGCAATACTTTTTTTTGCAGCGTTCAAAATTTTAAAAAAATATCATTAACTTCTGCTGAAGGTGACTTGAAGCGCATCCATTATAGCTTAAGTAGTATGATGTGCGCGATGTTTAAAACGTCAAAATAACATCTCAAAATACCCAATAAAGCTGATTTTAACAATATACAGTTAAACAATAAAAAACTTATACCTTTATCTATGTCCCAACGTACATATTCTTATGTTCTTTGCTGTGCTGTGTTCAAATTCGGAATTATCAAAGTAGTCCATTTTACTCAAAGACAATAGAACGGAAAAGGAAATACCTTAATATACCCAAACGTAGACTCGGTGGGCCGATGCAGGTTGCGAAATTAAATACATAACAATAAAAGACATGAGAACATGTAGGTTTGGACTCAGAGTCGAGGTGTAAGTTTTTAACTGTTCAACTCTATATGACGCAAATCGGCTTTTTTGGGTATTTTTATATGTTTTTTAAGGTTAGGGCCAAATTAGAACTGCTAGACCGACGCAGGTTGTGAATTTGAATGCATCGCAATAACAGACGTAACCTAGACCTGCTGGTCTAATTTAGGTCGCGAATTCGAATTCAGCGTATTAAGATGGGGTTGAATTCATTTTGTCTGAGATTTTAGGTTTTGGATTCCTTTCTCCAACTTTGTTAACGTAAAAACAGCTATTTAGCCACTTTTAAAGTGTTTTGTTGAGGTTAGGGCTAAACTTAGACCGACTGGACACATTCTGAGGGTGGCTTTGAATTTAGCGCTTCAAAATAAATAGGGGTACATGTGTCTCATACCCAGATCCGATTTTTTTTATGTTGCTGCGTAATGATCAAAAACACAAATTGTGAGTGTGACTCATTGCAGATTTCCATATATCTTATTAAAGATATAACATCAATAATTAATGTTTGAAATTATATCACCCGATTTTCATTACTATTTTTCACTTTAAAAAAATAATTAAAAAAAAAACCATCAGGTTTACCTTTTTTATTTTCTGAATACGTGATGTATCTAATGCAAGAAACCATAGTGACAACTCAAAGGAAAATGCACATGAGAACGTTTCTATGCAAATGCGTAAAAATCTAGGCTTCTTGACTCAAAATGACTCTTATGAATGTTACCCAAGCCTAGTGCTGAAACCATAAGTTATATTTACCTCACCTGGTGCATAGAAATAGGTCTTGAGTGTAAAATGCAAGACAAAATAATACAAGCAGAAAGGAAATTACTTATCGTTGACTTTACTATGCAAAAACAGTAGACATTTTGACCCAGCGTTGCTTAAAATTTATTAAAGTTTGGCTCAGAACAGGATAAGGGATCAAAAATTTCCCGAATAGAGAGAAAAGTTTGCTTCCAAATTCATTTAAGAAATTATTCACAAGCTTAACTAAAAATCAACAAACGGGATTAAAAATTTTTAATTTCTACCAAACCTTTACGCGAGGGCGCTTGCCGCCCGTTTTACGATCTGCTTTGTATAACCTCATCCTAACGAGAAGGTATTGGAATAAGAAGGTATTAGTCTTGTACAAAATTTGACTTCCGCTGTACTCCATCTGTAGCCTGTAGGCAATACACGGAAAAAATGTGCACGTAAAAAGTCACGATGCAATAGCTTGGTCTTGGATATGAGAAAAATTAATTGGACATTGATGTATTTTTGTGAATAATCTACGAATTTCGAGAAAAAAAATGACAAACTCGTTATGACAAGTTTAAAACCGTTCATTACTTTTTCCCCGCAAATAATTACAAAAATATTATGACTGATTGGAAAAAGTTTCATAGAACACGAATATAATATTACACACCTTAAATTTACAAACACTTAAATTTTGAAATTCACAAATCTATTTAATTTCAATTTTTTTTAAATACGTAAATGAAATTAATAAATGAAATATATTACACTTTTATTAAATATTATGTAATTTTAAGTTTTCTTTAGTTTAAAACGTGCTAATATACTTGCAACTTTGTTTTGTCAAATAAAAATTATTTTATAATTTTTAAAAATACGGCTAGTTTCAATTTCAATATTGATTTTAAAGTTCTTTATCTTGCTTATATACTTTTTTAACCTCGTACCATATGGTTATACCAGCTTATTTAGCGTTTAAGTTATTATACATAGAAATTTTAACGAATTTTTCACTAATAAAAAAACAGCTCAGGAGATAATTTTAAGTTCGTGAAAAATTGATTATAGACACCATTAAAAACAACTTCCAACTCGTAACTTTGGGGTCCTCGAACTTTTCATATAAAATTATTCAGCCCCACCGTGGTATGTGTGGTTTGAGTTCGTTGCATGAGTGACTAGACGTTTTATTATACCTACATTGTTCAGCATCTATGGCTGCGCGTGTTTACGTACTCGTGGTTTATATTTAGAAATTGTCGAGTCAGCAGTTCGAGGGTTCAAATCCTCGGAGTTCTTCAAATTTATAAATAAATATAAATTAAATCGAACAAATAAGATTGTTTCCTTTTTATATTTAGTTCTAAAATTTTCAGGAACTGTTTTCGTATGAAATTGGAACGGTTCGTAAAAAAGTTCCAAATTTATCCATACATTTGTCATAGAAATAAGGATTTAATGTTTCTTCTTTTTATTCCGTATCTGAGACGTAGCTACAAGTTCGTGACTTTTTTACCGCTAAATGTTTTCCGTGCATAACTCGTTTAAGCCCTTTAAAGAACGGACGAATTTGTTAGGCAATCATTTTTTACCACCATTTCTGGTTTTAAACATCAAAAATGTTTTTTAAAAAAAATTAACTTTCAAAAACGATACGTGTAATACACTCGTAAATCATTTTATTTCTTAACGACCTGGCAGAATGTCAACGACTGAGAATTCATTCTTCATAGTAATTTTCCCAATGCATAAAATACCAAAGAATCAAAACATAAAAGGACCCTGTACAATTTACATGAAAATCCGGCCCTGATTAAATAAGCTAAAATTGCAATATCATATAGTTCAAAGCCTCCTGATCAAAAAATCCTAATGGGTACTAGTCCAAAAAATCAAAAGTTTTCGAGATAGATGGGCCTGAACGAAAAAAATATGACCAGAAGCGAATCTAATGTTCCACTTGAAACTTGAAGATGAGGTGTAGATTTTTCAATAAACTGTGATCAGCACAATCACTGACATTACGAGATACACTGGTGAGACCAGTACAGCTAATAAGGGCAACAAAATGGCGCTGCCCTGGTAATAATAGATGAAATCATGGCGCTGTCCTGGCAATGTAAATACAGTTCAAAATATTAAAGGTGGAAGACAGTTCAGTCCATGAATGCAAGACGTATTAGATCAGTCCAATTATCCAAGAAAAAGCCAGTCCAGCTGCTAAAGGCAAGGTAATGTAAAGATTTTTCAAAATAATCAAGGCAAAATACATTCTGTACTACCAAAGATAACATGTCTTGCCTTTGTTGGTTGGACTGATTTATATTCTTGTCTTAACCGACTGGACTAATAACATGTCTTGCCTTTGTTGCATGGAATAATTTATAGTCTTGTCTTACCTCGCTAGACTAATAACATGTCTTGCATTTGTTTGTTCCACTGATTTATAGTCTTGTCTTAACTGACTTGACTAGTATTATGTCTTTCATTTGTTGGTTGGACTGAGTTACAGTCTTGTCTTAACCGACTTGACTAATAACATGTCTTTCCTTTTTTGGTTTGACTGATTTATAGTCTTGTCTTAACCGACTGGACTGATAACCTTTCTTGTCTTTGTTAGTTCGACTGACTTGTAGTCTTGTCTCAACCGACTGCACTAATAACATGTCTTGCTTTGTTTGGTTGCACTGATGTATAGTCTTGCCTTAACTGACAGGACTAATAACATGTCTTGCCTTTGTTGGTTGGACTGACATGTCTTAATTATCTGGACTACAAAATATCTTTGGTAGTCCAGAATGTCTTTTGCCTTGATTATTTTAAAAATTCTTCACATTGCCAGGGCAGTCCTACTGCATTGCCTTTCGTGGCTGGACTGGCTTTTCCTTTGACAATTGGACTCATCTTTTATTACCTATTATTACCAGGACAGCGCCATTTTGTTGCCGTTATTAGCTGGTTTGATCTTACCAGTGTTTCTAGTATTGTCAGTGATTGTGCTGATCACAGTTTATTGAAAAATCTACACCTTATCTTCAAGTTTCAAGTGGAACATTAGATTCGCTTCTGGTCATATTTTTTTCGTTCAGTCCCATCTATCTCGAAAACTTTTGATTTTTTGGACTAGTACCCATTAGGATTTTTTTGATTAAGAGGCTTTGAACTATATTATTTTGCAATTTCAGCCAATTTGACCGGGGCCGAATTTTAATGTAAATTATGCGGGGTCCTTTCTGCATATAAAGATAGATAATAAATCATTGCTGGTCTTGCCCAGACTAAACTTATAAAGGACACTATAAAATAATATTGCATTAATATTTAACAAAGCGTTAGAAATTGATTTTATGTTTTTTATTCACATGTTTCTATAATGCTATAAAAGATTTTCTATTCATTAAGTAGATTTAAGACTAAATAACAAATAAAAAAGGGCAAAATTAGATAAATTTATCAATATAATACAACTACTCGGACATAGTCTCACTTTTTCCTGTCTTTTTCTTTCCTTCTATACCATCAGGGAATACTCTATTTTGAGAATTTATTGCTTCCGAAAGGATCAGCTTTTATAAAGCAATTCACGACATTTTTCGCGTCTCCATTCTGATGTTAGATGCATATTCAATGCGAGCATTAATATTTATATCCTTGGTCCGCAGGACGCCCAGCTGGGTAAGAGGCGGTTCCTTCGTATCGAATCATGGGTCGATAGCCGTTTTCATCGGCAATATAATCGACGTACTGCGTTCGTCCATCAGGAAGTAGGACGTGATAACTTCCGGTGGCTGTGTCGTCCTTTCGCATCTCTCGGTGCCCGAAGTCCAAACCTGCGTCACCATCTTGTACCTCATATGAGAACTCATAGTTTACTGGATCCTATAATTTTAATTAAAAAATCATGAATGATAATAAGAAATAGGTTCTGAGATAATATCAAAAAATTGATATTGTTTTATTTTTATTATAAATATTATTTGTATTGATTCGTATATTTATTTATGATACATGTTAACGCTAGGGTAAAGAATCTAAGCTTCTCAAAATCTTGATTGATTCACAAGCGATTGATCAAAAGATATGTAAGAAGATTTCATAAAGCTTTGAAAGTCCTCACAACATTTTGAAGGATTCAAATTTTTTTTTAGTATTTAAAAAACTTTTAAACGAATTTAATCAATTTACACAGATTGCAACAACATCACAAGGATATCAAAAGTTTTAATTATATTAAAAAATATTTTAGTATATTTCACAGACATTTCAAGATTTTTACAAAATTTGAAAGATTTGATAAAAATATACAATGTTTGACAGGCTTTGAAGATTTAAAAAGGTTTCAAAAAATGTTAACAAATTTCATAGAAATTTTAAATATTTCAAGGATTACAAAGATTTCTCGAACATTTTGGTGATTTTGCGGAGATTTTGAAGATTGCAAATATTTCAAAATATGTTTAAAGATATCATTTAGGTTAAAAAGATTTTAAAATTTTTACGATAAGTTCAGAGTTATCGACAGTTTCGAAAGATTTTAGAAGTTTTCAAAAAATGTTAAAAGATATCCAAAAATTCAAAAAAGATCAAAAAGATTTCACTGTCTTTAAAGATTTTAAAAGATGTTAACAAACTTTACAGACATTGAAAAGATTTTGTGGAGATTTCAAAACTTTCACAAAGCTTTCAACGATGTTTAAGATTTCTCCAAGATTTAGGCGATTTCACAAAGATTTGAAAGATTACAAATATTTCATTTCACAGAGAATAAAAAGATTTCAAATATTTTAATAGATGCTCCAGGTATTGCAATGATTTTACAATGTATTCAAAACTATTAAAGTTTTGCAAGATTTCAAAAGATTTTGAGATAGTTTAAAAAACTTTAGAGATTTCAAAAAACTTTCAAACTGTTTTAAATTTCAAAAAATTATATTCTTATTATTATTTGTATTTGTATTTCTGAAAATTGCAATAGGTTTTACAGATTAAAATATTTCTCAAAGATGTTTCGGAAAAAAGATATTCTGCCCTTAAAATCACGACTCTCAAATCAAAAAACTTAAGATATATTTCAGGAGAACTTTACAAGAGATAAAAAAAAAATAATTTTTGAAACTAAACCGAGTTTCTTTTTAATTTTATAAGAAAAGGCTAATCATCGGTCGAAAGACCATCGAAAAATGGATTTAAAAAGTTAAGATTTAATTAATAATAATAAATGCCGCAACTGAAATTATATAGTATTTATACTACTATAGCTCTAAGTAAATTTTGAAATTGCGAATTGAGGTGTACCCGTCTTGTGGTTTCGAGAAGGAATGCCCAATCATTTAATTTAATGCGCAATAGCCAGGGTAATGGTAGAACCGGTGCGAAAGGCTCATCTTAAATCTGACTGCAGTTTAGATTCAGTTAGAACTAATAAGCGAGCGCAAACTACAAACCAATTAATTTGCCTTATCTTGGAATTTCATGTTACTCCAGTTGGTATCGAGGTTTGAGAGCCGTGAATTATGTACGATTTGGGGAATCAGTATTACGATACATACCCCAGCCCACTCGTCTGGGTGGCCAGCATTGGGTCTAGACGGATGTGATGGAGAAGCACCTACACTGGGAGGCAGATATGATGGGCCCTGTGGTTCACTCCAAATTCCTACCAGCATCGTCGTCAACACTAGAACCTATGGATAGAATGATGCATGCTAAAACCTCTTGAGACTCAGTGTCGACGTTCTCCTTGAAGCTACCCTCAAATTCCGCTTAAATTAAGGCGTATCTTGCTGGCTAGCTAGTTTACCATGTCCCTAAACTGCTTCAGTGGGATCCTTCTCAGTGTTCATTTAACATGTTTGTCATGTCAAGAGGTAATATGTCAAGTAGGGACGAAATTTAATCCAACAATCTCAAGATGCCTGGCTAATTCGATCGCCTCAGTCCACCGTGAAGAGACATTTTATTATGTTGTGAAATTATCATTTTCACAAATATTATGCAATTTTCGAAACAAAAGACATCCGTGTACAGAAAAGCTTTAATTTGAGTCCCTTATAGAGAGTGCATTTGAAATAAATTCATCACTAGTTACCACCCGCAGTGGGGTCGAACTAAATTTAATTGAAATGTGCTTTCATGCATATAGGATTTTCTGGTTGATTATGGTTCCCTGGAATTCAATGAAAATTTCTGGGAGAAATTCAAAATCATTGCCTCAGCCCTTTTTGAAACAGACCATTTTGTTTAAACAATTAATCGATGTAGAATTTGCATGAAAGTTAATTGCAAACGTTTCTTCAAAGCTGTTCCTTTGATTTTTGATTTAAGACATAAGAAACTACGGTTTTTATTATAAACTGATTTTTGGTTCAAAATTTGGTAAAAAAAAGGAATCTCTTTTGCTAAAAAGAAGCCAAAAATGATAAATTGTTCTAAAGGAACCTAAAGCATAAGTTTCAATACAGAAATTTCGTATAGAACTTCGAATAATTTACAAGTTCATGATACACTTTTTAATTTATAATACAGATTAAAATATATTGCCATAGGAAAAATTTTATACAGAAACTCAAATTATAGAGAATAGACATTCATGAAAGGAAGATAATGAACTAAAAATGTGACAGTTTTTAAGGTTATGTTGAAACCTCGACGTATTCAGCTGTGCATGTACAGTAATTAGCGAGCCTATTTAAAATTATATAATGTACACTTGCAATATTATGCTATTTTTTTGAATCGAAAACCGTTAGTTTCACGGAAAAATTTGTAAACAATAATATATTTCCCTTGACTAGATGTAAAACTTTTGTATCATATGCATTTTGATAAAGTCAATATATCAGAAGATATCAAATAAAATGAATTTCATAACGTATACATAACAATTTGAATATTCAGGAGACCGGGGAAGCCACTTTCCTTAATCCGATTGAACTAAAATTTTACATGAATTATTTTTTTATCGCACAAAACCAATCTCTGTGGCAACACAAAAAGAATTCGAACTTGAACATCACCTTGCGGTCACATATCGAAAACTTCAAAGATGTTTTTCTCAAAAACCACAAATAATAAGCAAGTAAAAATTTCTCATATAAGTATATGTGTGATCTTTTTTGTTGAAAAAATGTCACAAATATCAGGTTTTAAAATAACCAAATTTATTTTTTTAATAAAGAAATTAAAACATTAACATGTGTAATGTTTTGCCCTGAAATTTTAATAGATTACGAATAAAAACGGATTAAAACATTTTTCTCTATTTTTATTAACAACTGAGTTGTGATAAAAAAAACGAGTAGCTTGAAATTGTTATTTAAATTATTGTAGAAAACTCAAACAATTTCAAAGTATAAGTTGGAAAAGTTGTTTAATTATTATTTATTGATCAGAGATGAGCAAGAGGATCATTGAAAAATTTCTTTTAACAATCTAGCTTCTGAACATACTTACTAGTTTTTATTGATCTTGTTTATTCCATTAAAACGCTTAAAAACAAAATAAGTCCCGAAATTCAGTTTCAGCAACTGATTACTAGAATAAGAAATATTAGTAGGTATATTGAGAAGCCTGGATTTAAATTCAAATTCATCATTTCACAATTTAAAAAAAAAATTTCACAAAGGCCTCTGGCAATGATTTAAAATTTGGACAGCAAACTATCATGGGATTACCGGGAACAAGTAATTCCACTAATTTTTAAATTGATTTGTGAAAAAATTGTATTAAGGACAACAAAACAACTTGGTTCCTACAGATAAAAAAATATTGTAGTCTTAATCAAATTTGGGTTCTTTCAACAAAAATTGTGTTACTTAACAAAAATTAAGTTTTTACTGTTTAATGTTATAGTCATGACCAACATTTATTCATATATTAATTTTTGGCAAAAGTTCTAAATTATTTATTATCGATTTTTAAATATCTCAAATTTATTAAATTTTTTATTCTGAGAAATAAATTACTACCGATTGTAAATAGATTCCCTTCTTTTGTTAGTTTAATGCAGTGATTTGGCTCATTTATTCAAATTGTCGAATTTTTATCAGCAGTAAAACGTACATTTAATGGCCAATAATTATTTGGTAATTTTGATTAATAAAATTTGTATTTATTATATGTAAATGATTGAATTTCCTATACATATTGGATTTTATAAAATTTCATAATGAAATGATTGTTAAAAAAAACAGTGTTAATTAAATTATTAAACATTAATTTTGTTTTTAGTACGTAAATATCTCAATTATATTTATTCTTTTTATCACAAACCATACGTCATGATAAATTGGTCGAAATCATGATGTCAAACATACAATAAGTAGTTTACAAAAATAGGAAGCATGTGAATGGCCAGTGAATCCTTTGGCGTACTTTCACAATTTAATTACGTACGTGACAATATAGCGACTGAAGTGGCATTAATTGTGACGTAATATTGTTATCACGTACAACATTTTTATCACACAAAAAATCATTTGGCTTTTATAAAAAATATTTTTAGTAAAGTGTACTTTAATGAAAGGCTTTTAATTATTTTAAAGGGAAATTATAATTAATCCTTAGTACGGGAAAAGACTTTGCTATTACATTATTCTCGTTTAATAAACATTACTTACATTTGTATGCATTTTTTGAGATTTTACTTTTAAATTGAATATTTGGCGAAATTTGAATATCAATAAGAAAATTTTTAGGTTTCATAGCAGTTCCGATCTCAATAATGATGTTATGAATGTATTTCTTTATTAACACTATTAAATAATTGTTTGTATAAAAACTTGTTTTATATAAGCAATTCGTTTATATAATAAAGCAATAGATCGAACAATATTTCAACTGAAATAGAAGTGTGTTGGAAAGTGAAAATCCAGATCGGATTCTGTTATACGAGAGAGCTTCTGTTTTTTTAAAATCTATATAGATGGGCTTTCAAGAAAAGAAGGCAATAAATAGCCTTATGGTGAGACACATCGACAACTGAAATCGAGAATGCAGTGAAAAGCTCAATTTGGTTTGTGGTTGGGTCGATCCTCAATCTGAGCAGTTTGCAAATGATTCTTGAAGCTTTGTACAGAGCACACGCTCTTGAAAGATAGCATGCAGACCTGCTCTGTATATAGAATATCTTATATCGGAGAAGCATCATCGAGCGCATACTTTCACTTGTTAGATAATTCTCATCGGCACTCAGTAAATTGATAATTAGCTAATTATCTTATTATGCTATCTGGCTATAATAATTTAACACAATTACGGAATAACCAATAATTATAATGAAGGTTGACAATATCTGTAGTCTATTATTGCTAATTAATTTCACGAATTTATCCAATATGGCCAAAATTTATTTCCAATAGAGAAGGTAAGCTGGAAGAGTTTAATTTATAAATGATTGGATTAAAATAGCCATACACAATTAAATGAATTGAAAAGAGCTTGGTAACCTATATTTCTGAGAATAGCTCTTTCTTTTATTCTACACTTTGCTTCAAGTGCTATTAATTTCTCTTCTAATGAATAATAAATATTTTACCGCATCGGACTTACTTACCGTTAAAATCATGAGAGATAAAATTATACAACACTTGGGCACCAGAGATCACAAAACTGAGATAAAGGACCGACACAGCGTCATGTTTTATACCATGTTCCTGGTTGCGACCACGACGAAATAGAGGTGGAAACAGTAATTTGGCAAATACACAATTCGGCCGTAAAACGGTGATTATATTTAATAAGAAAACCGCAGATTTGTGACAGCATCTCCTGTCTGGAGTTCCTGATTCAAGCTATTTGATGTTGATGTCATTAGATAGTTTAGAATAATCATCATCTGTAAATTATACAGTGTATCCTGTACATTTTAGTAAAATGCTTGACAATATTGTTAAATAATTAATATAGTTAAGACAATTTAATTATTTTACGGGATATTCCAGAAGAGATCATCTAATTTTTGTTGCGAATAATTTTTTTATCACAAACTTTCCATTTATTATAAGTATTTATTAGGGAAATAAATGTATTACCTTCAAAAATAAAATTAAAATACAATTTCGACTTTTTTTGAAAAAAGTTTATTTTTGCGTATTTTTCATCTAAAAAAAAAATTTAAGTTTTTCTCTTTAAGAGCTTTAGGTTTAGAAAATGGAAGTTGTTTTAGCGATCTGTAACTCTTGTAATTACGATAAAAAAAATTTATTTAGCACGGTTTTGATAAGGGTTTTCCCGCCCTTACTATTAACGCTATTTACAATCCGGTAGATTGATCTGATTGGTTACACGGCAATGGGCAAGAACTGCCGGACACCAGAACCGTATAAGGCATCTGACTTAGTACATTTCTTATTTTTTTAGACGTGTGCGGGGCATAACCTCAAAGTGAGGTCTTTTCTGGTATATTTACTTTATCATTCTTTCATTATTAATGAAATTTTTTATATAATTTTATTACTAGGAGTTATAGGCAGTTATTATTTGTAAAGTATCTAAATTATTATTATTATTATTATTATTTTGTTGATTCCAAAACAACGCATTCAGATCACTATATTATCAATACTATTAAAAATCAATAATCAAAAACATAATATAGGTAAAATCCTATTGATTGGAGAAGAATCATTTGTTTAGTGTCTCTCTTTAAAATTTTTTTA
Organism: Druon quercuslanigerum; assembly: GCA_010014905.2. Lineage (NCBI taxonomy): Eukaryota > Metazoa > Arthropoda > Insecta > Hymenoptera > Cynipidae > Druon > Druon quercuslanigerum. The sequence continues at coordinate 58,208 of JAAAKG020152536.1, forward strand.
TTTTGAGATTGGAAAATAATCAATTTTTCAAGAATAATTTTATGCCTAAAACACGAAAAAAAATTCTATCATTAAAAAATCAGATTTCCAAACTATCTCACTTTTCGGCTCATTAGAGACATAATTATCAACAGAAAAGAAAAAAGTATGGGATCAAGTCATTAATTGGATATAAATGATTTATTGTTAAAGTTTTAATTAAAAAATGAAAAAAGGATTTCCGAGCAATCATTTCTAAAATAAACTTATAGACCATGTTAGAATTAACCATGTTTTCAGTGAATACCCATTGAAATAACTTATTTTTTA
>JAAAKG020152537.1:0-31061 GCA_010014905.2 Druon quercuslanigerum
TTTCACAAATGTATATCTCTGTTATATGATGCATTGAAAATGTTGTATTTTATGAATATGTTATGAGCTGTTTAGTCATTATCCGCAAAAATGTTCAACCTTTTTCACCCCTAGAAACCACACCTTTTAAATGGATGGAAATTGAAGTAAGCGAAACTTCACTTTTATGACTTTAAGAAACAAATTTGTGGACGCACAATATTTTTACGTTTGTTTTGTAAAATAAAAAAAAATATTTAGCTCTCGTGCACCACTAAAACTGGCCCCGGATAGGATTAAGGGTTTAATATTTGAAAAATTATTTCCTTTGTGATTTGGCGCTCAACTCTTTTTCTTTCAATAGCTAGATATGACTAGTCAGCTATTGAACTACACAAATTTTTACTTTTTTACGCTCTCAAGAACTATCCCAGGATAGGGTTGGGTATCTTATATTCAAAGTATTCACAATTTCATGATGCAGAGAGGTTTAACGTTTTTGTATTTGGATAGCAGACTAGTTAGAATCTACCTGTACAAGAAAAAAAACAATAAATGAATTTTGAACCATGAAATTGTGAATACTGATAATCAAATATGTTGGCAGATCCAACTAAATATTTTGGTTGAATCAACAATCGTCACATCAACGGACGTAGAAAATGTATGGAAACAGCCTTTCTCATTGATTAAAACTTTCGGTAAGCGTCACTTGCAGAATCATAAAACCAGCCTTTCGCTGAAGGCAAGAGGGCTTTTTCTATATACGCTTGTTTGGAATTCTTTTATCAATGATGTTCATTATGAATTTCGAGGTTAGATTGCCTGGCCAATGAATTAAACTGCACCCTGCGAACTGTCGCAAAAGCTGTCTTTCGGTATGTTTAGTGTAGTGAAGTGTTTTATTAAATGTACCAAATTTTCTCGTTGCTTTACCCAAATTATTTTCTAATAAATGATATATTCTGTTCAACGCATTTCTTTGGTTGAATCAACTAAACTTGCTCAAACAAATAATGACTTTGAATTAAACAAATTAATTTATTGTGTTTTTTAAATATAACTAAAGGTTTATTTGAGCTGACCAAATATTTAATTTCAACAAATGAAGTAGTTTGAGCAAACTATTTTATTGAATCAACTTAATTTTTTCTCTGAGTGCACCAGTGATGCCAAATAATAGATTCAAACAGTGACACAGCGATCTGCGCTGTCAAGAAACTTTAGTCGTCTCGTACGTGCGTGTCGCCGGTCGTTTCTTTGAATTTCTCGAATAAAAAACAACTTTACTGTGTATTAGTAATTGTGTTTGAAATATTTGGGGTCTGACTACAATAAGCTGGGGATATAAAATCTTTCACTTGTAAGTGGCGAGACCCCTGGTCGCTTGGGTTTGGCTCTGAGCGACGTGAATACTGTTTCCAAGTAACAATATGGAACTATCACTCGCTGATTTGAATGAAACTTTGCAAATTTGTAGAGTTAAGGAAAATAATCTGTACGTGTTTCTATACCAGTAAAGGTTCAAGTTTATGGGTGAAACTACACCTTGCACTTGAGGGGTGGGTTTCACGTTTGAGTTGGAATCAGTTGAGTGATTTTAAATTTGAAATGCTTATTAGGGGGTTTCGATGTCGCTGAATCCAAATTTGAGGTCAAAATTGAAAAATTGAAGATAATGGAATAAAAAGTTGGCCTAAAGTTTAAACGTGAAAAGGGTTTTTACGTTTGAACTGGAATAAATCGTGTAATTTTAAAGTTAAAAAGTTTTTCAGGGGTTTTCTGAATTCAAATTTAAGTCCGAAATCACCATATTCAAGATGCGGATCAAATATTGCACCTCTCTCTGTTTCATAGGAATACTGCTTCACACAAACTAGAATTATTTGAATGATTCGGATTCTAAAATGGTCCTAAAGTGGTTTTAATGTTGCAGCATTCAAATTTGAGCTCAAAACTGAAAAACTCAAAATGTCACAATTTTCATATGTGATTATTCATTACCAAACATTATCGGTTAAGATTTATGTGTGTCAACAAATTCTCAAGTCGCTCTTCGCCAACCCCAGGCATAACCAACGGGAGATGGTGAGCATCTATTCCCACATCTTCTTTTCTCTTTCTCTTTTCTGTTGTTTTTAAAAATTTTGTCTTTTCATATATTTGTATTTTTTTTTAAGTTCAATCAAGTTTTTTTAATTTTTAAAAATACTTTTCTTTATAATTTATGCAGAACATTATGCAATTATGCTTTTACAATTTTTTTATCATTAATTGTGCCATATGCAAAAACAACGCACAATATATGACAGCTTTCTCCGTTATTTGGAATAATGGCTGCATACACATCTCATTATAGCTGCGTCATCGCATACGTCACACATTGGCGCACAGTTTTTATAGCAGTAATCTACGGCATGTTCAAATTTAAGTGATTTATCTTATATGTAACCACTTTTGCCCAAGCGAATTTGATCATATTGGAAAATTAAGGGGAAGAAAACTGTTAATGGATGAGTGGGTGGACTCTGCTGATGTTGTTGCGCAAATGTAAATTTATATCGTACTTGCTGAGAAGGACTATGTCGCAGAAACCAAGGCCTGAAAAACAAAAGATCGAGAGGTTGAATCTTGCCTATTGTACCTGTGGGAATAGTGTGAACTTTGAGATATTCTTTTTTCGCCAATATTGGTTAAAGTGTTTTCAAATTTGGTACTATCCATGAATCTAATAAAAATTCACTTTTATCGTTGGAAGACGGGAGAAACACTGGTTGGAACCATGCCTTTATGAGGGCATTCGTTAACTTACCTGAATTTCAAGCGACAACAATGACATTATTCTGACTGAACAAAATTTTCAGCACTTGTCCAAAATTTCCCATCTTTTTCTTGCAAAACAATACATAAGGCGGATAACAAAACACCTTTTTCAGAAATTAATGGCTGTATACTGCAGCTGTGAGTCATAAAATTAATTTCTTGATGCTTCAACTTTTTCTGGTCCATCAAATGCAAGCGTACGTCCTGCATGCTTTTCCAAATTGAACTGACTGATTGGAATTCACGACATTCTCTTCTTGAACGAACGAAATGACATATTTCACTTTTTGCACACATTTATTGGCATCGTTTCGCAGTTTATCTTTATTAACAATCTACTTTTGTGGGTTGAATTTGTTTATTTTTCTTGGAACAATTCGATGCTTTTGTTTAAATTCGTGTTGGAAATTAAAAGCTCTTTCATCTTTAGTTTTGAAAGATTCTAAATCATATCGAGGCTGACGAATTCTATTAGTAATAGCTCTAAAATATTCTTAGGATTCACGAATATGTTGTAGAGACCAAAACCAATGCCATGTAAAAGGTTTAATAATATACGAAAGTGATTGTAGGTTGTGATATTTGTTGTGATACGATGTGATGAATAGATGTCCAAATAGTTTAATTACATGAAAATGAGTCTTCAAGACTAACTATGCATGAATATAAATAGAAAAAAAAAATTTATATAGATATGAATGGGAATTAATGAAAAAGGATGACATTACTATATCAACAATTCCAGAATATGTGAAAATTCTTTCAAAACAGATTATTATTATGCTGAATGAAATGTGTATTTATTCCTGTAAAGATGGATTGTGAAGGTGAGGAGCATGAGGACAAATTTTCGGGACACAATACAATACAGAGAAAAAATATAATGGAGTGGAAAACCCGTCATCCCCACCACAAAAAAACAAGTGAAATCCACTACAAATAGAGGAGACAACATAATTTACGCTCCACTTGGCTGGATGAAGATCGCGTTATCCCCACTATTCGAACTAAAGACAAACTTTTGCTTTTCTATCTTATTTACATTTCGATGTAGCCTATAATTTTTATGTTTCTTTTATTTGATAAAAATATTTTTTTAAAAGAAGATAATGAATACGTATTAATATTAACTATAATATTGTGAGTTGGATGTAGAAATATCTCAAATTCTGTTAATGGAAAGAGGAATCATTGTGAATGACTAGAAATTCACCTTCCATAAAGATTTTCACTGGAATGGGATTATTTCGGATAATAAACAAAAAATAAGGTATGAAAAATGAAAAAGACGTCGAAGAATAAAAGAAGAAATTATTGTGTAAATAAATAAATACATAAAAAGAACAAAGAAAAAAAATGAAGGGAATAGATACTCACCACCTACTCGTTCATTATCCTTAGGTTCGGTGAAGAGCGAGGTGCGAATTTGTTGACACCGATAACTATATTACATTCAGCAAAATTGAACAATTGTGTATGAGCAGTTTAGTATCCGAATCACTCGACTCCTTCTAGTTTGAGTTAAGCCACACTCTTATGACACGGAGGGAGGCGCTGTTTTGGACCCACCTTTTTAAATTTTTTGATTTCGATCACAAATTTAAATTCAGCAGTATCGAAAACTCCTTAGAAACTTTTTGCTTCTCAAATTACACTATTGATTCCAGTTTAAACGTGAAAAATACCCTTTAAGATAGCAGTTTAGGCGTTACTTTCAGTCCGCTATATTGAATTTTGAAATTTTGACCTCAGATTTGGATTTAGCGACATCGAAAACCCCAAATAAGCATTTTAACTTCTAAATCACTCCAATTATTCCGATTCAAACCAAAAAAGCACCCCTCATAAGAGAGAAGTAATTTATATCCCTGAGGTCATTCGTATCTACTGAGTGAGGCAGTGAGTGAAAAACTGAGTGAACCTGTAAAAAAATTTGCTACAAAAAATCTTTTTCTTCGGTTTTTGTAGCCCCGAACCGAAACCCTTACAGTTTCGGTCGGGTATCCATCCGTCCGTGCGTCTTACCTTTTTCCAAGAAGGGGATATTAGGATAACTCCTAACTCACAATTCAGGAAATTAATGGTGTAGACTAGGGAAAGTGAGGGGAAATGAGATGATTAGGTGAGGTGAGGAAGAAAGTTGAAGGAAGTGAGGAGGGGGGGAAGTGGATAAGCAAGAAGTTGAGGGAGGGAGGGGAAGCAAATTTTAAAGTTTGGGGAGTAGAAATAAGGGTGGGGAAGAATGGGACCAGCCACCTTCGAACTTTGGAGACCATGAGCCCAATATATAAATCTGATGCACCTACTAACTAAAACCTAACTCCTTTTCTGCCAACCCATGTTCGTGGAACCGCTTTCGCATTACTTCGGAAACATGGGAATAACGCTTCTACGCCGAGCTTCGATGTGCTTGTGGTATGCCAACTTGGCCTTTTTCTGTCTTTCTTCTGGAGGCTTCCTTGGCAGGGTGGCCTCCTTAAAAGAAAGACAACTGCGGATTGACGACGCAATCAGCAGCTTTGTGCTCCTCTTTCCCAAATCTCCGGCACGTTCTGGCCCTGTTGGGCCTCCCACAGTTTGCTGTGGGAGGCCTTTAGACCTTTAGGTGTCCTGTCCGCAGGAGTTTCGAAGTCAGCTCCTCCTTCAGTTCGATATATTCCTTTAGTTGTCCTCTAAAGGCCCTCTTCGTCATGTTCATCTTTATGTCAGTTGGGAGCAAATCATTGAAGTGATTACGGATGGTCGCCATTACCCCGCCTCGATGAGAATCTCACCTTTTTCGTCCCTTGAGGTCCTTCAAGACCTCAGAGTAGCTTAGACCCTCGGCACTACAAATTCATACTATTCCTAATTTTTTTAAACTTTTAATTATGCCTACGAAACCCTGTCTTGCGGTCGTTTGCCGTCCACTGCTCAGAAGGTTTTTTTCTATCGCCTATTCTTAAAATCAAATTTAGTAATTCGTAATTGAAATACTTTTTAGCGAACTCTGATAATGATTGCGCCTAATTTTTAGAGAATGTGGAGAATTGTGAAATTTGATCAGTCTAACGTCATCAGAAGTTAAACTGTCAGAGCAATTTCTGATGAAAGATATGCGTGAACATGGTTAGTCTGGGCCAGTGGCTTGCAGGCATCTGTTTCGTGCAAATGCGTTCGCATTCGCACGGTTGAGTGAGTCCGACCCAACCCGAAGTAGCGCAAGGCGTACAGCGAAGAGCGCTGGGAACGGGATGCTGAAGGCGAAGGAAGACGAGGCGCGTTGAATAATGTATTTGTTGGGTGTCTGTGTTTCCGCTATTGTGCAGTAGTCTGCTGCTACTCTTCCTGAGTGTAGAGTATTCGTATAGAGTTCACCATTTCGAGCGACTGCGTCCCCTCCCAATGATATTATTCAACCCCTTACACCCTTTACATCCCTTTCCATAACTGTTGCCTTGCTTACCTAATGTGACTACCATTTGCTACGCGCTGTGTCTACCATTGACTTATCCAGGAAACTATTTTCCTGAACCAATATAACCATGTCCAACCTAGTTTCTCTGTTAAATGTCCTGTTCTGAGTCCAAGTCGTCTTGTAATTGATTCTGGGCGCCACTGCAGACAACGCAAACAATTTTAACAACTTTGAAAATTAAACTTGGATGTGTTGACATTGTTTCTATGGTACCAAATTTTTATTTATTTCATCTATCCTGCAGCCTTGAGAATAAGATAATAATTATAATAAGTATTAAGATTTCGGGAAAATGGCTAAAAAAATTCACGCACCTTACACAGGCCGCAATGGGAAAGTTTTTCAATATCCGGTTTGATCAGATTGTAGCTCTCCGAATTTGTTAACTAAAAGTCTAGGCTCGATTCCTAATGTCTGCATTTATTTTAATAAAGCCAAAGTATTTATTAAGAAATATTTTTCTCATATTGAAAAATGGGGGGTTTCAACCTTTAACACTTTCGAAGCCTATTTTTTTAAGCATCAGTCCGTGCAGAAACGTTTTAAAAAAATCCTGATTTTTAATGAATATTTTTGTTCAGAACATCCCCAAATACTCTATTTTAAAAATATGTACATCTTAATAATAATAGAAAATGTCTTTTAATTATATTGTTTGTTTATAATAATTTATTTTACTATTTCTTTGTATTTAAATATTTATTTTATTCTTTGCATTTATTTTTATCTCAAATGAAAATAATAATAATAACCAACAAAAAAATGCTCCGTTGAATAAAAAAATTAAAATTTTCTATGCCATAAAACTTGGACTAACCTAATCGGGAAACAAAAGAGTTGCATTGCAAGTTTGAACGCGCCTTGGGCGCGTGTCTGTCGGGTCTTGCGCTGCGCACTCGATAAAGTTCAACCGCGCGCTTCAGACTCGAAATTTATTCTTTTCACTCGGAAGGCTTGAACAAATATTTAGCAACAACCCCCCTATTAGATCCCAATTTTTATACATCTTCATATTCTGAATATTCTACGCGTAATTAAGTATAGTTAAAAAATAAACTTCTCAAAACTATGTAGGCTTTGAGGCACACATTCTCATCCTGATATACTGACATAATGACAAGTCCTTACAAAAAATGGTTTTCAAAAATTTAGTAGGACTTTTTAAAACCTGCAATTCTTCTTTAACACTTTCTTTACTGATCTCGCATATTTTAGCTCAAAATTAGAATTTTATATTTATTCATAGTATTTTAGATGCATGAAACCAAAAAAATCAATCCTATCATAGCATTTTTCATGGGTAAAAAGAGCACCGTCATTTAAGGAAGGTTGGTTAATGAACTCGTGCTTCCTTTCCGGACCAAAAAAATGTGCCAAAGCCCGATTTGATCAGTCCATTTTTCGGAAGTCCTCATACTTACGTACTGATGTGCAAAGAGACGGTATCATTGTCAAAACATGATATTCAGCTTCAAGGGATGTTAATCATAAATGATGATAAATAAGAATTAAGAAAAATGTGAAAAAAATCCAGGCAGCAGAAATCGAGCTTAGGCTTGCCCGTAACCAACTCGAAGCGCTGCCACCCAATGTGGTCCGCGTAAAGTGCGTCGATTTTTTTTACAGCCATTCTTCAAGAGAATGGCTTCAAAGATACTTTTATTAATTTAGCATAATACAATTTTAGTAATGATATACTACTAAGGGGAGTATCAATTCCCCCAAAAAATCCTGAAGGGTGTAGGTAAGAACGGAAAAATGCTCATGCACCAGCCACATTCGAACCTTGGGGACCACGAGCCTAATATATAATTGTCATTTATATATACCTAATATACATACGCATAACATGCACACATGGGCGCATAGTTCACAAGGAACTAAGGTGAGAGTGGGACTTACCAAAACGGCACCTATCTACTAAACCTTAACTCCGTTTCCTGCCAACCCATGTTCCCGGAATGCGCTTTCGCATTGCTTGAGGAACGTGGGAATAAGGCCAATACGTCGTACCTCGACGCCACCACGGTTGCCCGCTTGATCTTCTTAGCGTTCCCCTTTTTGAGGCTTCCTTGATAGGGTGGCCTCCTTAAAAGAAAAACACCTCATTTTTCCGGACTACGGGCAGTCCGGGTTTTCTCACTACGTGCAGCACTTCGCAGACTTGTGGCCCTCCTAATCGCACGTCCGGTATGATTTGGTCCTATGAGAACCCTCACAGATCCCTTCCATGTGGCCGAATACTTGACAGCGGAAACACCGTTGAACATCCGCCTTTTTCCGGACTCTGCAGGAAATCCAATTAACTTTTAGATGCCCTGTGCGCAGAAGCCTCGATGCCAGTTCCTCGCTGAGCTCCAGGTAGGCCTTTATATGACCCCTGAAGGCCCTCTTCGTCAAGTTAAACTTTATGTTACCAATGTCCACATCACTGAAGTGATTTCGGACGGCCTCCTGCATTTCCTCTGCGTCAGTCGTTGAGTCGATGTCCATGACCTTTACTCCCATACGTGGGGCGAGTTCACGCATGGAATTATCAGCACCGGCAACCTCCTTAATAGCTGACGACAGCCTCGTCCTGCCGTCTGCTAAATGCGCCACCTCGATGAGGATTTCACCTTTCTTCGTCTCCGTGACTCCCCTGATTGTAACACCGAGGGAGTCAGGTTTTCTCTTTTGTTTGAGGTCCTTCAAGACCTTAACGTAGCTTAGACCCTCGGCCGGTTTTATTAGAACCACTTCGGGTTGGTTTGGTCCGCGGGGCCTTCTTTATTTCAATGCTACCCTCTGTTTATAGCGAGCATTCCCCTATCGGCCATCCAAGAACGCGCCTAGTAGGGGTTTCACCTCCCTTCCAACACATACAACTGCAGTGGTACTTGGCGAAACAGTAAGGGTACGTGGGTTAGCGTTCGCAGATGATAAAGTTGTTATAGCAGTCAGTCGAAGACTTGCAAATAATGTTAAATAAACTGAATGCAAGCATAAAGAGCATGGGATTCAAGATTAACGAAAATAAAACAAAAACTATGATGTTTGAAGGAAAGAGTGAGAAAGCAATATGCAACATTGTATTAAATGATGAGAGAATTGAACAAGATGATAAATTCGTATACCTTGGTAGCTTATTTACCATGAATGGGAAAATAGATGAGAAGTTAGATAGACGCATAAATTAAGGTAAGAAGGTTATTGGTAGAGCAGGGCCCCTTATCAGAAGTAAAAATATTTCAAATAAAGCTAAAGTGGCAATACATAATTCTATATTTGTACCGATTGTACTATACGGTAGCGAGACGTGGCCCTGTCAAGAAAAAGATAAGAGAAAAATTAACGCGATTGACATGAGATCCTTGCGCATAATATGCGGGAACACTCTAATGGATAAAGTGAGTAACGAGATAATTCCTAAAGAATTTGGTGCTGAAGAGACACTACTTGACACAGGTTGAAGTAATCGATTAAGGTGGTTCGGGCATGCCAGGGCATTTTTTCGAGGGCAAAAACTTTTATTCAAGACTTTTTTCTCTCAAACATATATTTATGGAAATATCGTGGGAAAATAAAATCAATCGGAGGTACTTTTGAATGAAGTTTCGAAAAGTGCTTAATTTCTGAAGTTTTGATAAAATGTACGTTTTGGAAAATTATTCAATTTTTGTAACAAAATAATGCATTTTTTATGATTATAGACCCAGATGTAAGTAGAGATGGTTTTCTTCTTGTGGCCTTTGGTCTTAAGCTTTATAGGTTATTAAATAAACAATGTTTATTTTTTGACAAGTTAAATGCATTTTGATATAATATTAAAGCCTCATCAGAGCTGTAACGATTACAAGGAAGAATATACAATTTGTATTTTTTAGAGAACAAAGTTTTAAACATACATATTCATATCAATAATGCATAATGTTAGGTCCAGATCCATTGTTTAAAATTTTTCGGCATTTCTACAAGTAATAAAATATAGATAATGATATCAATTATATAGAATAAGAAAGATATAATGATACTGAAAATACAGTAGTATACCTACAGTTTTTTTGTAATTATAATAAAAAATGTGAAATTTTTTTTAAAAAATCCCATCTTTCTGTCCTTTTCTTTTTTTTAAATTCTTAGTAATGTAACATTGAAGTACAATTTTATTGTAGAATTTTTTAAAAATAATTTATTTCTATTTAAAACTCGTGTTTTTTTTCTGAAAAAACTTGAATTATTATATAAAAAATGTACAAATGTAGGTCCACATGGTGGTGTGGTCATACTTGAAATTTGAGGTTATGGGACTGGTGAAAAGAATAACAGTAAAATTAACGAAAATGACAGAATTATTATATTATATATATATGTTTCTAAGATTTTCAGTGTCGGATCTAAAATTCACAGCATTCTCACGTTTTGTAATATGGATCATTTCCAGGATATTTCTATTGTGATATTATTTTCTAGGCAACAAATTTTTACATTTTTTAAATCATATTTTAATTGACGATCATGTTTTGTAGAGTGTTTACATAGGCCTGTAGATGATTTTTTAACTCTTTGAGTTGCGTTGTGGTCAGAGATCCTAGTTTTCAGAGGTCGTTTGGTTTGGCCAATATAAACTCCATTACAATTGCCACATTCAATCCGATATACTAAATTTGTTTTTTTTTAATTTAGGAATTTGATCTTCAATAGGTTGCGATAAGATATCATTTAATTGATTTTTTATTGAAAAAACAAGAGATAGTTTAGGGTTTTTAAATATTCTTATATGAGGTAAATATAGTTCTTGATAGTATGGTAATGCAGTTACTTGAGAGAAGTCGTTAGGATTATTAGTTAAGGATTGTGTTTGCAATTGAGTTTTCGATGAATTTAAGAAAGTGAGTCATTTTTTATGTTGTAATTATTAAAATGAAATGGGTGATTAGATTTATTTAAAATTTCGTAAATAATTGCAATGTTTTCATCATGAAAAGATGGTTCAGAGAGTTTTATAGCTCTGCCTACTAAAGAGAAAACTACCCTTTTTTATGATTTAGATGGTGGTGAGATAAGAAATTCAGTGTACGACCTGTAGAAGTAGGTTTTTGATACCAATCGGTTTCTATGAAAACTTTTTCATGTATGATTGTTACGCCTAAAAAATTAATTCTTTTATTAACAGATTTTTCTGTCAAACTTTTCTATCAAAAAATTTAATGATTTAGAGAAAAAACAAACTTCCCTTGCTTTTATACATACAGAAGAATTTTTAAAAAATTTTCTAATAAATTGATTCCAAAAAATGCAACAGAGATTCTAGGTTTGGGCGGAAAATTTGCTATGTCGTTTACCACAAAAACTCTACCATTAAAGAACTATATTCTAGAAGTGGAAAATAGAAAATTAAATATTCAGAAAAAGATTTCAATTGTCTCAGGAGCAACATGGCATTTATCGTAAAAAATATCTAATATCATAAATAATTTAAAATTCTAATCAGAAACTACTAGAAAAAAAATTAAAGAAGCAAAATGTTTTATTAAAGACAATCCAGAACTTTTTATCTCTAGAGCAGATAAAGATAACGTTACGGTTATATTAGAAAAAATTATTTATAAAGAAAAAGTCTTGAATCTTCTACACAACTCAAAAACTTTGAACTCTCTGAACCATCTGAACCATCGGAAACTCAATCGCAAACACAATCCTTAACTAATAATCTCAACGACTTCTCTAAAGTAACTGTATTACCATACTCTCAAGAACTTTATTTACCTCATATAAGAATATTTAAAAAACTTAAACTATCTCTTGTTTTTTCAATAAAAAATAAATTAAATGATATCTAATCGAAACCTATTAAAGATCTAATTAATACATGTGAAAAAACAAATTTATTATATCGGATTGAATGTAGGAGTTGTAATGGAGTTTATGTTGGCCAAACCAAACGACCTCTGAAAACTAGGATCTCTGAACACAACGCAACTCAAAGACTTAAAAAATCATCCACAGGCCTATCTAAACACTCTACAATATATGATCATCAATTTAACTATGATTCAAAAAATTAAAAAATTTATATCTTAGAAAATAATTATCACGATAGAAATATCCTGGAAATGATCCATATTGTATAAAATGAGAATGCTGTGAGTTTTAGACTTAGCACTAAAAATCTTAGTAACATATATGTAGACTTAATAAAATCACTCTGTCAAATTGTACTTTAATGTGACATTAATAAGAATTTTAAAAATGATAAAGGACAGGAAGTTGGGATTTATTAACAAAAATTTCACTTTTAATTATAATTAAAAACAAACTTTAAGTATACTACTGTATTTTCAGTGTCATTATAGCTTTCTAATTTTATATAATTGATATTTTTATCTATTTTTTTTACTTGTAGAAACTTCGAGAAATTTTAAAAAATGGATCTGGACCTAACCTAAAATAAAAACACTCATGTCTTCGAAACGCTTTCACTTTTTAAACAAGTAAAATTAAATTTCTTTGTTACCTAGACGGTTAATTTGGTAAGTGTGCATTATTGATATGAATATGCATGATGAAAACTTTGTGCTCTTAAAAACACAAATTGTATATTCTTCCTTGTAATCGTTAAAGTTCTAATGAGGCTATAATATTATAGCAAAATGCAATAAGGTTGTCAAAAAATAAACATTGTTTATTTAAAAACCTATAAAGCTTAAGGCCAAAGGTCACAAGAAAAAAACCAAAAAAAATGATGGTAGGCAATAAGTTGGAAGAACATTAAAAACGTATTTTTTACGGCTACAACTTTCATTCAGGACTTTTCCTTCTCAAGACAATATTTATTAAAGTATAATGAAGAAATGAAAATACACAGTTTTTGGAGCATGAAAATCGCATTTGTGGGTATTTTGAATATTATTTTCATAATCAGCGAGTCAAAATACGTGGATATACATAGTTTAAAATCAACCGAAAGTAAGTAATTTTGAAGCTAAACCTGAAAAAACTTAGGTGTCAAGTTGAACAAGCCCGTTTTCTTCAATCGACCAAAGATTTCGGTTGAACCTTACAAAATATATTGTCGATTTCACGAAAGATTGTCTGAATCTAAACAATATTAATTTATTTCGTTGCAATCTACATCTTGCATTATTTCCTTATATTTTATAGATTAATAATAGAACTAAAATGTATACCTTCTTGCGAATATACTTCTATAAAATGGACAGCATCCATTTACGCACATTCAACTTGAAGAATCCTACAGAATATTCAAGTAAATTGTCCAACCAAAAATTTTCAAGAAAATGAATTCTCTTTATGAAATTGTTATTAAAGAGAAGACCCCTTTTAAAGTAATGAGATTGCTCATATCTCTTATTCCATATCAGAATTTCTAAAAAAAATTGCTCGCTGGTCGTTACTGGTGATGTTAGAAATAACGAGGACTCGAAATAACACCGGTGCGAGGAATGCAGAGAAACAAAGCGAAATGGTGGGACGAATTAGAGACGCTGGTGTTCCAGCATCACGCGAGATAAATAGGTAGTGCCACGTGCGCGCATGTTGGAAATTCAATGGAAGTACACAATGGAGTACTGAGTGTCGACGGTGTAGATGGTGATAGAGGATGAGAGAAAAGAGGTTAAAGGAAAAGGGAGAACAATTGGACGAAAATCTGGATGAGACAAAAGCTAAAATGCAGTTGAGTTCGCCTCTTCTCGCAGTTATTTTTTCGTCGAGAGGTCCGAAAGGTTTCAGAGAATGGAAGAACTTTTCCCCGGTTTGCACACTTTCTTTTTTTTCTATCTCTCTTTCTTCCATTGCACTGTAGAAAACAAGTCAAAGGTCAGACACTATAAACTCACGTGGTCTCGTGATGTGTCGTGCCTGTAACTCTGGTTGTTCTTCTTGTACTTGTTGTGGTCGACAGGTCTGACAGTTTCGAGTTTCAAGCCTCACTACATTACCCCCTTCACATAGAATCCCCAGCTGGCTTCATGTGTATGTAAGACATGTATACGGGGGCGCTCTCGCTCTCTCCCTGTCCAAGGTTTAATTGGTATCTGTTACGCTTTAATCGGGTTACGTAATAGATGACCTGACATCCAGTTACTTTTTTTTCATTAGTCGCATACAAGCGGCATTATGATGTGCCAAATTTTGAAACTATTTTTCTTTATGTCTCACCTTTTTACTGCCTTTATTAAAAGCAAAAATCCATTGTCGAATTTTTCACATTTAAAAACAAAATTTGCCGAAAATTATTCACGATTGGATTTGTGTTCATGAACAACACTATCAACCCTTCGCAGAGAATTAAGAATATCATCTATAAGAAATAAAAATATGTAGTTTGTTTGCTTTTTACTCTATGTGCAATTAACTTCAAAAGTTTATTAAAACAGATTCCAGTTCAAATTTACTCTTAAAAATTAAACCTACTTTTAAATCTTTTACACAGTCGAACGCCACAGTTTCTTTCAGATCTATTCCTAATTAGAGATAACAATCAATCCACTCAGTTTAGGCTTTTTCAAAGAAAAATGGTTCTCACAGTTCCGATAGAAAGAACCTCTAAGTTGCAAAGATCCTGCATAGTTAGGGGAGCTTGTCTATGGGACAAGAAACAAGATACAAGATCAGAGATGCACCTTCAATCTTTCACTTAGGAAACTATTTTTTGATTATTTGCCTAATATAGACAATCCTACACTTAAATAACTTATTGGTAGGTCGTGAAAATTCTGTATGCTACGTATTTTTTTCTTTTTTCGTTTTCTATTATTCTTAATGACACTTAACATAACTTCACTGCATACAATATTATCTAACCGTCAATGTTATTTTACATCGACCAGAGTTTATAAATAGTCATAATTTTAGTACATGTATCACTTGTTCCTTAGAGGGCTCTTCAGGCCTAGAGACTTAATAAATAAATTACATTACATTAGAATTACATTTCTAATTTACGAAAATTCGATGGGCGGTGGAAATAATTGTTTAAAAACAATTATTTATGTGATAGTAACACATGGCTAAATATTCGTTTCAAGTATACAATAAGCCTGCCTAATAGAAACTTTAGGAAAAAGATGCCAAAAAATGCACATTCCATAGATAAAGGGCATATATTAATTTTAAAAATTATTTATTTATCCAGAAAAAATAGCTAAATATTTATTTCAAATCAATGAATGACTGCAGATACGACCCACTGTGCGCTTTAGTCACTGAATAGTGTAAGGGTACACTTTTGTAACGTAACTCGTTACCTTTTTGGGGGTAGACAAATTTTCTTTTAACTTACCCTAACTCAGGACCTGTTGTAGTCAGAACAAGTTTTTTTTTTATTACAGGTAATTATGTCCTATATAGTTCACTCGTTGACCATTCTCAGATATGATGATCAGGATCCAGGCTAGAGAAAACCCAAGAATGAGATGTGATTGTTGCCAAAAGAATCGGAATTTCTTGAATGAGCGTAATTCCTATGCCATTTGTAAAAGAACACTTTTATTAGCTTTGCTCAGAAGTCTACCTACTGCAATGTCAGTCATAATAATTTAACGTCTAGGATGCACATGAAAGCAGCAATTTATTGTATTGTATTTTTCACCTTTTAAACCATCTTTTATGTTTTGTGAGACGAAGTCCTTATTACAAAATTGACTGTCAGATAAACTATTTTAGAAAAACGAATTTACTCCTCCAAACAGTACTGTATAAAACTACCAGACGATTGAACTATTATAACGAAATTAGGAAATAATAATAATGTTCAAGTTTTTTGACAGCTGTCACACAAAAATAGATAAAATTAGAGCTAGTTCTATTTTTTCTTGTACATTTGCTGATATCGGAACGGAAAAAAGGCGGCTATTCAAAATGTATATTTAATATTTTTGTATTTCAGGTAGGTGGGAACGTGTCCGGTTCAATCTCTATGAAATTGTACGAAGTTCGATCTTCGAGTGTTAATATCCTGTCGCTCTAATACATTTTATTTTATTCTTTCACGTAATGAATTTTACTTTTTCGTCTACTTCATCGCTAGGTGGATTCTTACAAATTTTTATAAACTTACTCCAATACACGAGGGTTCTTTTATTTACATCCGCCAGAGATATGAAATTCAATCGATTTTTTTTACAGTGTACCTTAAAAAACGAAATACGTGAAAAAGCTCTTGTCATATAGAATGGCGACAAAGAATAAGATGTGCAATGTTATATTCTTATTTTTTTTATATCAGTGGTTAAAAATAAGAAAAATGAGAAAATTTGATTTCTGATAATTTGATATGACTCTCGTAATCTGTCATTCACAAAAACATTTCTTCTGGTTAATTTCTTTTAATCTGAAAAAATGTCACGCTTGATTTTTAAACATAAGAAAGAAAATGAGGTTGTGAGACCTACAAAAAACTCTTTGCAATTTTGCACATCCTAATCATAATCAATATAATTAACTGATTAACTTTTGGAAGATAAAAAACATTTTTTTAAGCTGTGTGTATACACGGAGAGAAATTTCAAGAGATTAACTCACGGAATCGCGTGGTTTTAGAACTACAATTTTCACTTGCTTTAAAGTCTCCGACGAAGGGTACCGAGATGTTCGTTCGTGCACCGAAGCGTGATAAAATTTAAAAGCCAATTGGACTATGATATTTTGTCTAAAGCAAGTATAGAGATAGCCTACAAGGTTTAGTATGTCGTAGTAATTGTAGTTTTACTTTGAAGTTAGCATTACGTTGCAGAAGTTTGGATGTAGCTCAACACCAAAAGTAGGTTCTGAAAACTTTACTTCCTAGCCAATTTCAAAGTTAACTAAAATTTCAAATCCTAGAACTGTGTATAGTGCATCTTCTGAACTTATATGATATGCATTTGATATGCAAAGACTATGTCAATATTCAAACTATTACTAAAATATTTTCCTAACTTTACACAAGTCTAGAGTTAGAAACGTGCCAATTTATACTTCTTGAATTGAATTAAAAATTTTGAAAGCACGTTTGAGCTCGAGAAAGTATTTGAAATCTCAAAATAATGGTTAAACATATGTTCATTTTACGTGAATTTACCTGCATTTATATGCATCAACCTATGCAGAAATCGCCAAGTTTCTGTCCGGTTCCAGACTTGGGCCAGACTGGGGGCACCTAGCTCAGGCCTAGCTTGAATATTTTAATGGCTCGAGCTTCGGCCCGCCTAGTGTAAAAGTTCCTAAAATTGACGACAGTTGGCGCGGTACTATTCTCGTTTTTTACTTATTACTTTCAAGTTTCACGTGTCAAAGTTTGCAAAGTGGCAATAATTGAAATTAAATTCATAAAAATGCAGTATTCTATACTTACGCGGTCAAATTGCAAGTAAGAAATTCTATTAATTATAAATAATATTTTTACATTAAGATTGCACGTGACTTCTGACCTCTAATTGAGAAAAAATGTTCGTCGAATTATAAAGTGTAAATACGTTCTTAATTTATATAATGATGTTTAAAATCTCAAATTATATAATAAATATGACAGACGTGCATTAAACAACTATTGTATATAGATTTTGATGATGCAGATGATGAAGAAGTATCAGAACCCGGCGAGGTAATGAATGAAATACCACAATTTGGAAATTCGAATCAGATTGGACAAAAGGTTTGAAATTTCAAACACTTGTATGTTCAGTTAACAACTTTAATTGAAATAAAATTTTTTTTTCATAATTTCTACTTTTAATTAAGAAAACAAAGACTGCCGAGAAATCGATCATAAACTAGGGCGAAGCCTGGGCTAACCCTGTGCCAAGCTGGGCGATCAAGCCTGTGACTGACCAGATTTAGCGTTTCATGCGAGCTCAACCCAGACTAGAGCACCAGGCCAGGGCCTAGTTTTGACAAGCCTGGTCCCTGCTTGGGTCATATAAACATTTCTGCACAATCTAATAGTATGTACATGCTAAAAATGCTACAAAATTTAGATTATCGTCATTTCCTTGTTTCTTCTGGAAACTTCGTTTTTGAAAATGAATTTTTAAAAATGAAGTTATAACTTCTCCATTTTTTGATAAAAATTAATCTTTTTAGTTAAAAACTCGTATTTTTCAGCATAAGAACAATTTTCTTAGTTTTAAATTTCCCTTTTTTCGGTTAAAAATTCCTAGGTTTGGTTGAAAATTAACTTCTTGATCGTAAATTCCATTTCCTTACAGAAAAGTTCTCTTTTGGCTTAAAAGTTCAACAATTTGGATTATTTTCATTCTTCATTGACTAAAAAATCACCTTTTCACTTTTGAAATTCATCATTTTATTTGATAGATTCATCACTTTGCTTGAAAATTGGACTATTTTGTTAAAAATTTGCTTTCTTTTTTATTAAATTGTTTTTTTACCTTGAATTTAGATTTTCTACTTTTGGTTAAACAAAAAATTTGATTCTTTTAAACATTTGTCGAAATTTGATAGATATTTAATCTTTTTTCTTAAAGATGCAACTTTTACATTTTTTGTTAGGAATTAGTGTTTATAGGTTGAAATTTTAATTATTTGGTTAAGAAATCAACTATTTTGTTGACAATTTATTTAGTTATTCGGAAATGCAACTTTTGTTGGTTGAAATGGTTTTATTAAAAATGCAACCACTTGTTTTGACATTTATCTTTCTTCATTGAAAATGAACTTTTTTGTGAACATTTGTATTTTCGAGATTAAAAGTGAATTCCTTTTCAAAACATTCGACTTATCAGATTAAAAATGAAAATATTTTTTCGTAAAATTCATGCATTTTCTTAAAGATTTTTTGGTCGAATATTCAACTTTTTTAATGATCGCTGGTCTATTTGGATAGAAAATTCGTCTTTGTGGATTGAAAATTCAGTTTTCTGCGTGGAAAATTCATCTTTCTTCTAAAAGTTTAAGTTATTTGGTTCATAATGCAACGGTTTTTGGGTGAAATTTAATATTTATTATTTATAAATTCGACCATGTGGTAGAAAATTCATGGTAGAAACCCCTTTTCTGGGTTGAAATAAATAAATTTGAAATTTTTAGAAGGAATAAAATGCTGGTAGTTGAATATTAATGGTTGAAAAAGGACTGATGTAATAAAGGCCTAGAACAATTTTCCAGCGAGTGTACAATGTACAATTCCTGTTTGCTTGTGCCAACATCAGATGGCATCAGAATCATTGAAGAATCGGGCACTGTATGCGAAATCAACAACGCTCATCAAGCTCGCTGAAATCCATCCGACTGATGATCTTCCTAATCAGATTTTGCGCTTACACGGCACTGCGTCAAGATCCAGTGAACCGAAGTCATTACGAACTGTCAGATCCAATGTTCGAATTGAAGCGACAATCCCTTGAGAGAGTGAATCGGATGTGTGCACTCTTGATTGAGGCTTGTCTCTCGTCTTCTGTTTCCCGACGACCCTTCTCTTTCTCTCTTTCTCTTTCTCGCTTTTTCTCTCTTTATCTTTCTAAATCCATCTCTCTCTTTCCTTTTGGCATGACCTCCTATCGTTACTTAATTACGGTAATGGGTCTATAGAGATGGGCATTCATCTTCTCGTTTCGAGAGTTGGAATCAAGGAAACGCTTTGCATCAGATGGACAAGTCATTATTCACCACTGAAGTCTCTCAGACACTAGAGAACAAGGCAGTGAATGAAGGGGGATTAGAAGTGGAAAGCTAAGTAGTACTTCCGAATCCGGGTTCTGTCTACTAACGTGTAATTGCCGAACTACAACTCAAAGGCCACTGTCAGCACAACCAAGTCAGCCCTTGACTCCTCAGTCTTCACGAAAGTGGTTTCAATGTTTTCCCTTCTGATTGAAAAGCTAATCCTTGTGTTATCTCTGGAATTCAGTAAGGCTATGTGATTTAATACATTACCCTAGATTCAAAAGAAAGTTATGGTTTAATATGAATTTATAAGAAATTCTTTAACGAGGGGAAACTACACCCTCCGGAATTTCACTTGTTTTATGGTCCACCCAATAAAAGGTCATTACCAAACTTGTGATATGGCTGTAAAAAATCCTCAAACATTACGTGGACCGTGATGTCAGTCTCGACCACCGGTTAGGTAAGGCAGTAGCGCTTCCGATTTGTAAGTGGATAATCGCTGGGCTCAATTCTTGCTGCCTGCATTTTTTATAAATATTCTTTACTCAAATTATTTTCTATGTGAATTAACTATTAAATTTATTTAAATTTACCATTTTTCTTCAAGAAAAGTTTTTTAATAGGAAATTCTCATTTTTGTTCATTTAATTGAACATTTACATTTTGATTACTATTATTTTCATATTAGATAAAAATAAAAAATATATTATTATGGAACAAAAAAATATCCTATAGATAGACAGATTTTTGTTGTTCAACAATACAATTCCATAAAATTAATTTTATCATTCTTAAAATTTTGTTCAAATTCGATATTAAAACTGACATTCCACCACGTATTTTTATAAGCATTTTTTGATCGAAAAAACTGATAAAAACCACTATATCACCTGATCCGCTATGTTGCTTATTATTATCAGGAATTTTTTATAATTATAATCTATATTACTTTACAAATATTAAAAAAAGGCTACACTTCGTTTTTTCCCAATCATTCACGTACGATTTGGCACGAGTCACCTCTCCCGGTTGCAGTAGAAATTATAAAATTATAAATTGAATGTATTGTATATAAATTTATTATTTTCGTAATAGGATACTTATAGAAGTAACATTATCAATTTTAATTCCTTATTTATAACGATTAATAATAATTTGATAGCCACTTTAGTTACACAAGTTTGCATGCGATTTGACAATCACCCTAATGTGTTGTTTTCAGTAGAAAATGTGTTTTTGATTAGACATTAGAGGTAATCGGATAAAAATATGAATAAAATTACACTCTCAACAAATTTTCGGTACTTTGATAATTTTCAAAAATTTATCATTGGTATTATATCTTTAAAAAAATAAAAAAATATTTTAATTCATATGGGTTTAAAACTTTTAGAAATCTGCGTCAAAGGTCTCCTATTCAATTATTTTTCGATATCAGTCAGTAGAAAAATATACACGAAGTAAAAAATTCGTTTATGAATCTGCATGAGGCTATATCTCTACAGTTATATAATATTGTTCGAATTTTTAGGCTTATTGCAGAGAAGAAATTTCACACTATATGCTAAACTCTCTAAATCTGAATCAGTGAAAAGTCACTGATTGTCAGTGAAATCTCACTAATTCAAATAGCTAGAATCCGGTCACTGATAATCAGTGAAAAGTAACTGATTCATTCAGTGAAAATTCATTGATTCATTCAGTGAATAAAGGTCACTGATTGAATCAGTGCAGAGGAATATTATGGTCCGATAGTTGGCAGCACTTGTAAATTCTTAATTTAGCACGAGATTTAAATAATCCTAAAAGCAGCTTGCTATCATAAAATCCAAATTAAAGTTCCAACATCAATAAACAAATTTTAAAATATGAAATCTGTCCCATTATTCAAAATTAAACATTTTCTGCAACGATGTCGATTTGTGTTACAGGAAATTTTCAATTTTTTGTAATGACAGATTTCACAATGTTTAATTTTATTAAAAAGATGTTAAAACTTTAATTCGAATTAAATGACGGCCGACACCCCTAAAAAAATACTAAAATGAATAAGGTACGTGTATAAAAGTATTGAATATTGATTTATTGAACACAACATTAATATTGTTAAAAAATTTTTTTATAAATGTTTTATAAACTATATTAGTCATCTAAGATTCTGTCATCTTCATTTTTAAGAGGCTAAAAATTAATTAAACTAGTGTAGAAGGTCGATACAGAATCTTTTACTGACTATTATGTTTTGTAAATGCAAGTCTCCAGAAAATTGTAAAAGAAGAACCATGAATCCACATACTTTACATTGGTTACAAAATGGAACTTGAAAAGGAGATCAAATGCAAGAATGGGACTTGCGTCTGAATCAATTTTTATGGTTTTTTGTCCCCTTCTACGAAATAGGTATCTTTTTGTTGGCCTCTAACAAATATTACGTACAGTTGTACATTTCTATTTTTTTGCAGCAAATCGCTCTATGTAATCTGTGATGGTTGTTCCTTCCTTGAAAATTGAAATTTTATTAATTTAATAGTTTTAAAGTTTGAAATAAAATATCATTATATAAATATGTGAAGGTTTTAGATTTTTTTTAAGGATTCTTACCGGGAGATATCAAATCAATTCAGGGTTAGGAAAGATTTCTTTTGATTGAGAAGGATTCTCTGTAGTAGAACAGATTCGCTCATCACCTGTGCCAATTTTAGCCTGTAAAAAGAATAATTAGAAGATGATTCATGAATTCATTTTTGAATGCTAAAATTATAGAAATGAATAACATTTTTTCCTTTTCCTGAATCGTTGATTTTTGGTTTTCTTCTGAAATAGGAAGTTGGCAACAAAGCAACTAACAAGGTTAAGACTTACTAGCTATCTGAAATGTTGAAGGTGTATAAACTAAATAAACAATGAGAAAATAGATACATTAAAAACATGGGTTAAAATAGTTTTTTATTGAACTAAAGAAGAATACGATTTTTAACAGAAAATAAATACTCACCATCTTTAATAAATGCTGCTTTGCGAAAAATGTCTGGCTTTTTTCATGACTGTAGCTAATAATCATTTTGAGTATATTGAACTTCGACAAAAAGTTGCTGTTTCTTTCCACATTCAACATCGTTTGAAACTCTTCTTTAATCCTGGTTTGAAAAAGAAAACAAACTTATAATGATATTTAAAAACATAATATTATAAAATAATTGATCAACACTTTATCATCTAAGAAAATAAATATACTTTAGAGATATTTTAGTAGAAAAAGTTTTTTTAAAAAGTTATTTACCAATTCACCATGGAAAGCAAACAGTCTTGGATATTCCTCTGCAATATCGAAGATAGTAGGATTTTCACTATTAATCCAGTGTCGTCCATCTGCGAAAGTTTCCATTAAACACTCCGATATTGCTTTGCCTCTTTTCTGGTCGGGGCAGTGTCAACTGCAATCAAGTTATCTGTAAAGAAATTAAAATTATTAAGAATTGAGTACTTTGTACACGACCAAAAGTGTTAAGCTTGAAAGGACTAAGATTGTCAGCCCAATATTATTATAAAATTGATAAATAATGAAATATTATGAAGTTATTTTATATACCTTTTGATCTAATATTTCCTCTGATTAACGCTTTCTTTCACAAGTAAGAGGTTCACGCTTCTCCTGACTTTTTCGATTATCTTTTACTTTTTTCGTAACGTACTTTTTTTTGAGTGGCCAAAGTTTTTGAGAGCGATCCATAACCTAAATTTGATAAACCCTTTTCTGGTAGCCTTATCGAAAAAATTTTCCAATAAACAAAAATAAATTTCAATGAAAAACATAAGTAGAAGAAACAGATTCCTTGGCCTTAGCCAAGCACCATTTTGCCTCATCAGGAAGATATCTGTTGAATTTATAAGATTATGCAGTTTCTGTTCCATTTCAAATCAGAACTGTTTTTAGCAAAAAGCAAAAATTCCTGAAAAGTGAATTCGTATTAAAGAACTAACCAGTAAAAATTCGGCCAAATATTACACCTAAAAAATTAATTTAGGATTCCAGATCCTTTAGAATCTTTTCGTATGGAATTAGAAACGGCATTTCGTGAACTCACTGTAAAAATCCACGCATAGAAATTAAATTTGAAGAAAAAAAAGTATTTACCATTTTAATCATTTTACTACAAAAATTGTAGAGCTGTAAACAATGTTAATTTTTAATTGATTCAGTTAAATTTAAATTGTTTAAATGTTCAATAATTTATTTTAAACTGTGGTTATATTTTTTTGAAATAATTGATTCGATAATCAATTGATAAAAAAATTTTATTTAAAAATTAACGAGTGGAAACGAAAACTGAAAATTTTAAAACTAAAGATTTTTCGAATTGGACACTTTTTTGTATTTTTTGTAGTTCTTCATAAATATATACATCTTAAAAATTTACCATTCAATATTTGAGTAACTTGAGCATCAATGGTATAAGTTGTCTCTAATTATGCGCACAACTAATCTACAGATAATGTAGCAATGAATTTCATATTGATACGAAGATCTGAAAGTAAAGCCACTTAATAATCAAACTTTAACAATAAAATATTTACAATAATGGTCAGTCTGATTTTTTCTTTAAAAATTACATGCATTGTTTAAAATTAGATAGTGAAATATATAATCAAAAGTTTTTTTTCAAAATTTAAATTTTTAAAAGTTCTCGTAGAATACGTATTAAACAAGCTGGTGCTTACCGTTTAGGGACGTGTAGAATATTGGCAAACCTAAGATTTCCATTTTTAGCGCAGGCTCATTTTCTCGGACACTTATGTACATGTTCTTCAGAATATTTATTTGTGTTTAGCGCGTCCTAAGCATGTGAGACGGGCAAGAGCAAGGCTTGCGTCAGGCAAACTTCTTTCACGCCACCAATCCTTTCTAAAGAGTGAGGCAAGTTTATTAGATTGTGTCCATATTCGAAAATGTTGCCAAAGTTCAATTTCAACCGAAACGCTTTCGTCTATGGGCGCAGCATGGCAGAGGGGCCATGCTTGACCCATTGTTCATAACCATCTGACGACCGTGGGTGAGCTTTGACCCAATCTTACGCCACGCTTTGTGCACGGTTACCCCACGGTTAACCCACGATTAACCCATGCTTATGCGATTGTGGAGCCATGGTTCACCCATTAAACCTTTTCCACGCGGGTATTCATGCACGGAGAGAAATTATAGAAGATTAATTCACGGAACTGTTCCTGCATTTCATTAAGCTTTGTTGCGTGAACTTGAATCTCGACATCCTTGCTTTTAAAGCATAGGTCTCGAAGTTTGAGGAATTAGGACACACCCCTTTGCTCTCAGGGTCACGATTTCTATGATTTTAGATCCTAAAATCCGAAACTTTAAAGTACGTAAAAATTGTATACCTAAAGTTAAGCGCTTCCGTGAGTTATTCTCTTGAAATTTCTTTTCGTGTATAATTCTCTAATGAATTTTATAATAACCTCAAATTGCAAAAAATCGAAATATGAGTTTTTTATAATTACCATCGTGAAAAAACAGTCGATTCTAAGCATAACTGTTGCATTATTTTTGTACAACACTATTAGCTCAAAGATTATGAGTTCTGATTTGAGAGAGAAAGCCGTAACTGAGCGTTAACTGTAGACATAAAACATAGACGGCTGAATACGGCACAGTAAGATTCGAGAAAACCTTGTAACGGACAGTGATGGACTTTACTAAAATCTCGGACAGCTATCTTGAGCCAATGTGATTTAAAAGAAGTTCGTATGTGCTTACGACTTTCTCCGGAATTATCCATCCAAGAGAAAAAGATTTATTTTTCGATAAACGCCGAAACTGCACTTATTATGCGTTGGAAAATGCAAAATTATTAGCCTGTGGCTAGATTTTCAGAAAAAATCAGAAAGCTGGAAAAGTGGATGGACTGGTCGATCCAAAAATTGTGGACGACTAACCAAGTTTATAAAAAATATCGTTCTTCATAAAGAATTTTCCACGGTAAAACATCAAATTTTAACTAAATAACAAAAAAAATTTCTCAATTACATAAATTTCAAATATAATTCTTGAAAATTGAATAATTTGTTTTTCCATTTTTTCTAAATTTTAGACTTATCAATTGTAAATATTCAAAATTGCAGTACTTTGAATTTTAAATCTTTTTAAAATAAAATTAATTTTGAAAATTTACAGTAAAAAATAAACTATTAATAGTATATAGTGTTTCATGGTGATAAAATGATAAACTATAAAAATTCCATTATAACATATTATTTTGCCTTGAAAGACATTTTCTCAAATTACGGCAGGCCTTTTTCTGAGTTCCGTATTTCTAAGAGAGCCAAAATTGCAATAATTCTAAGAGAGCCAAAATCAGTGATGAACAATAACAAAATTTTAGAAATTTATTTAGAATTCGTGATACTCGCTAATGAAGATTCGAATAGTTTTGGTCGATTTTCTCGGCTTCGTTCGGTCTTCAGTTAACCGAGTTTCCGAAGTCACGCCACTAATAATTGACATTCTAGTTATAGGAACACTTTCCAGTAAAAAATGCGATTTTGTAGGTCTTTTTAAAAGTAAAAATTTCTTTTATATGCTTTTGACCCGTATCTCGCGTTGTTTTGCTAAAAATTTGAATTTTCGGTTTGTCTTCTGAAATGCGAAAATTGGGTTTTTTTCATGTGGCATAGTTTGGTCGGAGAAAGGAATGTTTTAATTTTTAAAAAACGTCACGTTTAAAACTAGAACTATACGTTTCAAAAAGAAGTGGTCTAATGTAGGTTTATAGATCTTTTTGAGAGGAATCATTTTTCTTTTAAACATTATTTTCGTATTTCACATTGTTTTTCTGAAACATGGAATTTTGATTGAAACAAAATTTATGCGTATCATCAAAATATTGTCTAATTAGAATTTTCAAATATTTTTAAAATTAATAATTGTACTCTTTAAGAGTTTTTCGCATCTTTAACAGATTTAATAGAAAATGAAATTACTGATTTTTCAATTTTTTAAAAAGCGATGTAACGTTTAGAACAAAAAATATTCTTCCAGCAACAAATGGTCTCAAGAAAATTTGTAGTTCTCTTCAAAGTGAATACATTTTTATCTCAAATTTCTTTTTGTTTCCGGCATAGGTTTTCTGAAATACGGAGTTTTTCATTTTTAAAAAGGCTTTTTTGATGTATAAAACCTCAACTGTTGGCTATTAATGGCGGGTTAATACACTTGTCCTTTCTTTTTAGAACTTAAAAAAGTCTGCCAAAACTCAATCCAATCTGATTAGTATTTTGAAAGTTATCGTGCTACAGACTACAACTACAGCTTCGCAAAATTTATGGACATTTCACTAAACTTGGAAGCTTTTTATTCGCTTTAATTTCCACATTAACTATATTGAAATGTTTTTAACTAATATTTTTTGAAATGATTAGGCGCATTGCGAAAAATGAATGTGTACAGTGAAATATGTCGGAAAAATCAGTTTTTTCGAACTTTCAAACTTTAAATCATTTCTGCGAACGGAAGATATCGTTTAAGAAATCTGTAAAAATCACAGATATCTTTTTTTATGTATAGAATGAAATATTTCCTATTCTGATGAAAAAACTAAAAAATTTATGTTTTTGGCCCACCCTTAAGTCCATTTTATTTTCCTACGACTTGTTACATGGTATGTGAGGAGTAGGATGGACAAAATTTTCTTCTCTTGCTGTCTCAACCCCTATTTTCTTTCACTTGGTGTGGAAATAACGTTGCAGTTTTTCATAAATTAAAAAAAGGTTTACCCGTGCTTTAAGACTTTTCAAGTCTAAATAGTGTAATTTTTTGGTTTGAAAATTACCAGAGACTGGCGAAATAGTAATAAATGTGACAAAAAAACTAAAAAAAAAGAGAAATAATTTCAATTACCCAAATTTTATCCATAATACTACCCCTAAACGTGAAAAAATACCCTCTATAGGGGGTTGAATTTTTTGATGAGCGTTCTTTGTATACTTTAAATAATTTCGGTCTAGAATAGTTAAAAATGATATTCTCAAAGTAACAATGAATGTTAGTGAGAGAAAACTACCCTACAACCTAAATCAAAATAACCTTAGAATTATATTTTCTTCTTTAAAAGTTCATCACATAATTTCTCATAAAAAAGTCCTTTGGTAACTTCACAAATATTAATAAAATATTTAGGAAACTCTTGTAATAATCTAAAGACAATTTAGGTTCTAGTATTGAGCCTTTACAAACTGTTAATACAGAAAAATCTGAAAATTGAAAAAGCATGAAAATATACCTTTCTCATGTGAAATAAACTTTCCAAAACCGGAAATTAAACTGTCTTCAAATAATTAAGGAAACAATTCAATATTTATACAATAAAACTTAAGTGATCCTAGAACATTTTTTATTATAAGTTATACGAACAACTGTGAAGAAAGCAAAATATCATTTCAAGAAGAAGTTTTAACCATTTTAAGAGCAGCTTTCTATTGCTAGCACATATTTTTACTTTTAAAAGGCAAGTTTTAATCATTCAAGGCCGAAAGTATTAAAGGTGTATAATACATTATAAGGGTTCAACCACTCATAAATAGAGGATCTTTTATTCACACATAAGGGTAGTACTCTAATTAATTTTTTTTAAATATCATTCTTATGTTTTAAACGTAAATCATTTATTATTTATACAGAACAAAATACACCAAAATTTTTGAGCCTGTAAAGGTCTTGGCTCACCGGTTGATTAACCGGGTAATAAAAATAAATAATAATAATGCATCAAAAATTTCAAAATGATTTTTACACCAAATGAAATAAAATAGAAAGGGGATGAGACAACTAAAAAAAGTTTTTTGGGGCACCCTAGTGAAGAATGAGCAATTGTCAAAAAGAATGTTAAGCAATTTATGGATAGCATCTGATGCTAATGAGAAAATTCCTTAAAAGACAGAAAAAGAGTAATTAATAATTCATTTTTATGATACTATCGCATATTCATCTTAAATAATAAATCAAATAAGTTATTTAATGAAATCAGAGTCTATTCTTGAGCAAGATTGGGCTATCATAAAAACAATCAGCAAAAGTAAACCACGCTGCTTGTCGATAAATAATTCTGAACGAGTGCTTGAAAAGCATTTCTTGTAGAATGTTTTACCTGTTGATTCAAACACGAAAATCAACCGATCGGATCGCATATATAGTAAATAACCTCGGGGACAAGAGTTACGGAGTAATTTACCTCTTTCTTTGACATTAAGTCACTATTTTAAAGGCTATGTAAAAATACTATTCTTCTTCCATTGTACTGTCCCTCTGGATAACGAAAAATTTCGAATCACCTACTAGGTAATTTATTTAACTATAGTTATATACATTAAGTACAGGAAATATCAGATATTGGAAAAGTATTTGATACAAGTTAAGCAAGAATTTAAGAATGAAATACTTTCCACAGTATTGATTAATAAAATTTGATAATATCATATTTGAGCTACATCTACTAGCAGAAACTATCGTAGTATGTTTAATTAATTATGCAACAATACCACTTGATTCTTCAACGCGATCTCCGCTACCGAAGGGGAATAATATTTTAAAACCTTCAGAATTTTTATCGTGAAGGTGCACCCACGTACTCTTTATAAGGATTTTCTGCGGAAGATATTAATTTCGATGTGAACGTCGCGCTCTGAGAATCGCGGCTCCCTATTCTGAGTACGTAGACGTTCTTTCGCAAGCGCGATCTTGAAAAGCGGAAACGAGGGTTTATGGGACATCGTTTACATTGCATAAAGAGGGAAAGAGAAAAGAATTGGTGGTAAGCTTTGGAGTCGGGATTGACGCATTATTATATCATTACACTCGGATGACATGTAAAATTATTTCAGTTTCAATCTGCTCGCTGATGTAATGTACGTAATTACTACTTCCTCGCTCGTTTTAATATTATCTGGATTTTCCATTCCTCTAGTGCCCCGATACGGGAAGTTCAGTATGGCACGTGACACGAGTATCGAAAACAAAATCCTGCTATAAAATATCATCTAAAAGCCGGAGGGTAATAAACCATATAAAGATATATTGGAATAACACACTCGCTTGCATCCTACGTTCTGAAGAATCATGAAATTTCACTTGTGTTTCAAAAAAATAAATAAAAATTTGTGCAATTTAGGTCTGGGGTCAATGGTTCATGGTGAGGGTTCATACATCAGAACTCCAAGGTTAAGGGTCAAAAGTGAGGGGCCTCAAACTAAGTGTCAGAATTGAAAGATATTAGGTAGGGACCGTTCAAAAAATACTCACACTACCAGGAGGTGAGTGGTGAGATTTAAAATTTTACACATTTGTTAAAAATTGGTGTTTTCTGGTAAAATTTTTGCCTATTTCAGTTAAATGTCAACTTTTGGATTAAAATTATTCTTTTTTGGTTGATGATTCAACTATTTCTTGGAAAATTAGTTTTATGCTATAAATATCAAACATTACGTTTTTCATGGAGAATTCAACTATTTTTTTGAACATTTAATTATTTTGTTAAAAGTCATACTATTTTGTTGGAAAAATAATTATATTGCATTTTGTATTTTGTATCTTGTTTTTTTTTAAATTGTATTTTTGGATTAAAAATTGATCTTTTTTAGAGTGGAAATTCATCTTTTTTGGTAAAAAAAAAGTCACTGGATTAGAAATTCAACTCTCTTCTAAAAAAATTCGTCTTACGGTTTCAAGATTCGAATATTTGGTTTAAAGTTGGTTTATTTGCTGAGAAATTCTACTATTTTGTTGTAAATGCAACTTTTTATATCAAAATTAATTTATTCGCTGAAAAATTCAACAACTTAGTTAAAAAATAATATCTTTTATTTGAAAATTAATTTTTTCGGATTTCAAAGTGAACAATTTTCTGATACATTCAACTTGTAACTTAAAACTGAACAATTTCCTTGAAAACTCATCTCTTTTGGCAGAAAAATGAATCTTTTTTGTTTGCCAATTCAAATATCTTGTTGAAACTGAAATATATTTTAACTTAACTTCTAAAGCAATTTATATTGAACTCAATATGGTACCTACAAATCAGTTATGTAATCGATTTAAGAAAATCAAGTAATTATTCGACCGATAATATTATGGATATATAGTGTATGTTCTTTTCAGTCTTACGGTCATCATGATAGAATAAAACTTTAA
>JAAAKG020152548.1:0-31050 GCA_010014905.2 Druon quercuslanigerum
TCTTCCAGAGTGCGAGGCGGGAATCGAACCCGCAAGCCGACAGAGTGGGTCTAAAGCCTGCGCTTTAGCCCCCACGACCATCGTATTATTTAAATTGAAATAAAAAAGAAAAAGCATGTGTTTATTATGTGTAACGAGTATGAAAAGTAACCAATTATGA
The DNA here is from genome assembly GCA_010014905.2 of Druon quercuslanigerum. Classification (NCBI taxonomy): domain Eukaryota; kingdom Metazoa; phylum Arthropoda; class Insecta; order Hymenoptera; family Cynipidae; genus Druon; species Druon quercuslanigerum. The sequence continues at coordinate 161 of JAAAKG020152548.1, forward strand.
CATTATGAATTTATTGTGTGTTTTTCAAAACTTATTTTATAAGAATTGAAAGCTTGTATTCGGTGTGGACTGTAAATATGGAAAGGAAAAAGAAAGTTTTAAAATCGAAAAAAGTTATATTTTTAGAAGTTTAATTATTATAAATAAATTAAGGATAATGTGGAGTTTCGGAGGGGAAAAATAGTTGCAAAGTAACAATTGCATAGTATTATATTTTTTTTTATGTTGTGAAAGTAACAGTATATACTTTTTAGATTTATTTTTACTGACAGTAGTATATATACGACCAATTTATTTTAACATACCTTTCAAATATGCATGTGTAAAAATTTAAAAGTCTGTGTGCTTTAGATAAATTAATAAGCGCGTTATTTATCGTTGCAGATGTATGTATGAGAGGAACTCTGTGAAATTAGATAGCTTTTGAAAAATACAGAGGCAGTCTCATATTTTGAGCAGTGTTATATAAATATATAAACAACAACTTTTTTTGATTTCATACGAAGTATAGTGTTGAAGATTAACATAAATGTACAATGTAGAACATGCAGCAATTTGGACAAACAGAATCACTTTAATTTTTACAACGACTTTGAATATTCAAGAGCTCGGTTTGTTATAGTCACCATTATTACAATGAATTTGAATTTCCCCTTTTGAAAGGAAGCTATAGACAACATCCTAAAATACGCAGAACTACAAAAGCAATATTACAAACTGAAATTATGAAATTATTGTTTACTGCTATATGTAAAAATCAATCTTAAAAGTATATACTATTACTTTTACAACATAAAAAAAACATATAATACTATGCAATTGTTACGTTTGTACTCTATGTATTTATTACATTACTGTAACTCTATTTCTAATACAAAAACAGTGCAACTGTGCACTGTTAAGTTTAAAAATAATAAAATAAAAATTGAAACGACTTTGAAACTATTTTGTCCCTCCAAAACTACAGTCCACATCTAATACAAGATTTTAATTCTTATAAAATGAGTTTTGAAAAAAACACAATAAATGCATAACGTCATAATTGGTTCCTTTTCATACTCGTTACACATAATAAACACATGATTTTTTTTTTTGTTTTAATTTAAATACTCATTTACAAGAAACTTCGAGTTAATTCTGTGACAAGCACATTTCACGTTTAACTCGGTTTAAATTTGCCGCGCGAAGTCCTTTTAAAAAGGGATGGAGTTTGAGGTTTCTCTTGATAGGTTGACTGTTTTTACTTGCGCGTGGCGGGACCTTAGCTTTTTGAATCATGGTCTGTAACTATGCTTTTGGCGTTTTGAATCACAGACCCACTGTCAATCGGCCAAGCCGGTCGCCGGCCATATTTTTCAACGTTTTTAACCGGAATCCTTTTTCCTCGGCACAAAGAAGTCGTATCTCGTGATCCTTGCCATATAATGCCCATCAAGGTCTCAAAAAATTTGAGAAAACAGTTGTGCGCTATTTCAGATAGCAACTGCGTCATTGTAAAATTTTCAAACAAAAAGGAGAATGAATATGCAATTGGCTTTTCTGCTTAGCTAAAAGGCAACAAAAAGCTTGACATGGACTTAACTTCTATTATTAAAAGCAAGGAAGAAACTATTATATATTGGGCAATTGAATGTATTTGTATTTTTGAGAACCATTTGTGTATTTGATACATACGCATGTATTTTTTATTCCCTCAATCCTATGTAGATAGCTACCTTTTCGATTAGATAAGGATGTTTTTGATTTATGCGAAGAAGTTTATACACGTATTTATAATCAAAAATGTATAAATAATTACTCAGCAAACAATATAGAGATTCATGTAGGCCAATGTATAGGAATTACTCATGACTGACTTTCTTAAAAATATTTTTACACACTTTCTTGAAAACATCCTGTAGAATAACTTGTAAGTTTGTTGGTCACTTTAATTTGTATAAATCTCTGCATCTTTCTCTATATGAATTCATACCTCAAATTATGTAGAATGCCGTGCATAATTATCTATAAACAAAATATTTCTCTTACTACTTTCTACGATATTCCAAAGACTATAACTACAAGGAATGTCCTTTGTTTTTATATATAATTTTGCAGGTATTTGTGCTTTAATTGTCGTACAAAAAAATTTACAGGAAACCGATTAATATTTCTGTAGATATTATTAAATGATCTTATCTCTTGAAATACATAACAATATTTGTAGATTCTAGGGGATCGCGCAGGAATATAGTTTTTTCTGTTAATTTATAAACAGGAAAATGTAAAAAAACCCGATTCACATTCCTATAGCTACTATTGTGTTGTCTGATCTCCTGACAAGCGTAAAAATGCTTACATGAAAACATGCAGAAAAATTTATTAATAATCCGACAAGTAATTGTATAAAAGCTTATTCTTCATTTTTGATAAGCAAATTTGTAGAGATCGCCTCAAGTATATGTCTTTTTGTTTTTGCAGAAAATCATGTATGTGTTTGCGCATTAGTTACAAATAAAACCTGGCAAGAAAGTAGGTAAGAAATTCTACAGCGGCGTCTGCGAATAGTCAGCTACAAAAAATTCTGCAGAAAAATTTTCTGTATAAAATCTTGCAGGAATTTCTGTAAAAACCGCCAGTAGATTTTTGTTCGGTACGTTTTCCTGCAAAAAATCGAACAAGGAATCTTGCATGCAGAACAGCGCGCGAAAAATCGTGTAGAAATTTATGCAAAAAGCTATCCAGAAATGGCTGCAGAAATACTTGTATAAAAACCTACTGGGCAAATTTAAAGTCGAGCAGCCAAACGGTGACGAAAAAGCTGTAGAGTTTAGTGCAAATTCCCCAATAGATATCCTGTGAAGAAACCTATAGGAAACGGGCCCCCTTCCAAATTTCAAACATTCCTGCAGATCTAAAAAAAATTCGAAATTTTGAAATAGGGGAAAAGTGAGTTCCAAATTTTTGTACTGCATTATAATATTAAAATAAATTTTATGTGGCCATAAATCTAGTTATTTACTTTCTTTAAATCTGTTATAATGTGTATTAATTCATTTCAGAAAAAGCGAAAAATATTCTAACGTCGATGTTTTTCTAAAACGACATCGATGTTTCTGTACTTTAAAGTTCTCAATGATTTCTCTTCTTGGCGAAAATTTTGAATGATTAAAAACAATTTTAATAAGGAAGGAAAAATATGAAATATTTGTATACCTGTCATACAGCAAGTTGAGTGTTTAGTCTCTGGATGATAGGCACAGAGTTTGGATTCATAGGTGTCTATGTAGAAGAGTTTGCCGCGATTTCAGAAGGCAACCTCTGAATATCCCCAATCTTCGACAATTACTTCCTCCCTGAGAAAAGAAATGAATTTAAATTTTGGAAATGAGGTATGAAAGAATTTCAAATGAAGGGCTGCCACCGGCTAGGAAATTCTGGAAAGTCCGGGAAACCAAGGGAGAATTCGATAAGCTAAAGTTTAAGTGCAGGTGTCATCCGCAAATTTCGTGAAGCGTTTTTATCAAATTTTCATTTCCCTTCTGTTACAATTATTCGTCCTTTGTTTGAATATTGCATTAATTTTTTAAAAACTCAACAGTTATGTTAGAAGTTTTTTGGTTGAAATTTTTTTAATTTGTTAAAAAAATAAACCATTTAGTTAAAAATGCAACTACTTGGTCTCTCTTGGATGAAAAATCTGTCTTAGTTGAGGATTCATTTATTTTTTGGAAAATTCGTCTTATTTGTAGAATCTAGCCAAATAACGTTTAGGTTATGTTGGGGAAATCTGGCCAGAATTAGCTTTTTTCTTTTTTCTGTTGACCGCGGTCGAGGGTGGCGCTGGCTGTACTCTAAAATTGAGAAAACGAAATTTTTCAAATTTTTTTGATTTATCGTTCATTTTTGAGACTTTTTGATTAAAAATTTATTAAGATTTTTTTATGATAAATAGGAATAATGAGTTATAGGTGTGTTGTTTTTGGATGCAATGCTGATTTCACGCATTTTTTTAGTGCAAGTTTGTGCTCAATTATCTTGCTACTTTTTTAATTAATATTCATAATTTAATCTATTGCAGTTGTTATAACAAAATTTTTAAACAGTCGACAGTCAATAACTTTGTTTTTTATGATCGCAATATTTTTTTCACGGAATATAATTGACAACAAGGTTTTGCACTATAAGAAAAAATTCTATTTTTAGCGAGATATATAGTACAATTGTTCTTGACCTTTTTTTTGCATATTATCGGTAGCATGCATTTTCAATAATATTAATCAAATAATTCATTAAATTTGTGACTGAAAATAGAAAAAAATTCAATTCGTTACAATTTTTTTTTAATGATTGCAATCATTTTTGTTCACTTTGCAAATAAATAACAATTAAGTTGCGCTCTTTAAAAAGTTATAATTTAAAGGAGATAAAATGAGTAAAATACGTAATCAAACTGATTTGAAACTCAAATTATTTGTAACATGAATTATCAATAATTTTAATATAGTAATGTATTAAAGTTATCATCAAAAATTTTGAAAACAGTTTAAATTCATTTCAAGTAGGTTCAAAGATGGTAATCTTTTTTGTTTATTTCAACGAAAGATATAGAGTTAAAATTTTATAAAAATATGAAATTAAAATATTTTTTTCAAACCAAAATTACCGATAAAATGAAGGCGAAGTTACATATTAAAAAATTTTAATAGTATTTCAACAAAATATTAAAAGAAAATATTTTTTTAAATTCCATTCCTGATTTTAAAAGGTTTGCAATCGCAAATTCCCATTTCTATAGTTTTTCTTCCAATTTTAAAAAATTTGGTGAATTTTTTTGCCAATTTGGTTAACGAAACCTTACGAACAATTGCTTGCAACAGGATGATACTTTTCTTTCAAGACAACCTTTTTTTTAGGTACGTCACTGACTTAATATATATTTAAATAATGTCGTCTGCTCTCCGCTAATTTTTTGCGTAAGATTAACATTTTTCATGAAAATGATTTCATCAACAAAAGGTTTGATTTTTTAAAATTTTATTGATCTGAAGATCTCGAAAAATCCAGGATATTCGACAAGTTTTCTTTCTTTCGTTCTCAAATAATCCGGAAAAAAATATATTGAGTCAGTTTGTACCTATAAAAAAATCCAAGTCGGATTTCACCTTGTTAAAAATTCGAGTTTTTGGTTACAAATTTTCTTCTTTGTAGAAAATTCATCTTTTTGATTGAAAATTAAAATTTCTTTTAAAAATGGTTTTTCTTGAACATTAATTGTTAAACTAAAAATTCAACTATTCGATTTTTTTGTTGAAAATTTATTTTTTATGTAAAAAATAAATTTTTTTAACTAATAGCATCTTGATTTTTCTTTGCTTGAAAATCCAACTTTCTTCTCAAAGATTAAACTATTTATTTGAAAATTCATGTACTTTATAACATTAATTTTATAACTTTTCTAATTTTCATCCAAATTGCAAATTTAACTTGGATAAATTTCAAGTCTTCTACCCGCCCGTAAGAAACTTTGAACAAATTTTCTGAAATTTGCAGAAAAAAATTTCAAATTTTGAAAATGCTTTAAGTTTTTTAATTTGCTTTGGAAATATCTGCTTCACGAACTTAACAAAAGTTATTTAGCAAGCATCAAACTTACAATATATCTTCATTATCAAAGTACAAGCTCACAAAAATTGACAACATATTAATGATAAATATCTTAATTAGTCCGAAAGTGATAGAGGTTTGAAGAAAAAAGTCAGATTTATTGAAAAACAAAGCACAATATTCACATACGCATAGGCTTTTAGAAAAAAATTGTTTTTGTCAATCGGAAAATACTATATATATATATATAAATATATATTGTAACTAGCGGTTTTCAGCCACAGTTAACTAATGAACAATCTAGTTACTGTTCGAGTATTTTTAATAATAAGGGGGACTTTGCACGTAAATTTTTATTATGCAAGAATCTTTTTGGTTTAACTATATCACTTTTTTCATTAGATTCCAGTATTCTTAAGATTTTTTCTTAATCTCTAAATTTATGATGTCTATTGTATTTCGAATAATTGAACTCTTTAGGTTAATCCCTGTATTGTGCTATTAATGATAATTAGGCTGATCGAGGCTCTCGCTGAGGCTTGGCGCTACCGTATAATAACAATAGATGCATGGTTGGTATCTATTGGGTGACAGGATTAGGGAAAAGGCGAAAATTAAATTCAGACAGATATCTGGATATTTCAAGTATTGAAGAAAATCTCTCTCTCAATGAAATTTGTTTGCAAGGCCTTCCAGAAACGCGTTTTCAGAAAATATTATTTCCTTCACTTTAAAACTTGGCTGCTTTCTTACCCAGTGGCGAAGAGGTATACTCTCGTCTGCCCAGAAGAAACCAAGATTTTAAAGCAAAGTTTCTACTTTCTAATACTAACTTCTTCAACAAGGATCGACAGGTATACTGTGCCCCGCTCTTCAGTTAGTTAAGAAAAATATTTCGACTTCAAATGATATTTTCTAACTATGGAACTCTAGGATTTTACCAAGTTCAAGTCCTCGAGAGGACAGTTGAAATCGTGCGGGAATTACACTGTTCAGAAAAAAAGAGTGCCCTTGGGACCGGGTACACACGGTGTACTTGCTTCCATTTCAGGGATCTTTACGAATAATTGAGTACTTGGGGTTTTAAACCTAAGAGCATAAGTAGCCTATGAATTCTTTTCTTGAGGATAGCTAGTCTTTAAGAGAAGAACTGTTGCGTAATCCACGCAACCCCCCAACTGTCGATTCTGTGTCGAGTCTCTCTTTTTATAGACCGGTCCCCATCCGCAGGTCTCGCGTCTCCACTAGAAGTTTTTAGTGGGAGGCTGCGAGTTTGCGCTCTTACGTTGCCCTACAATGATGCTACATTTTGCCTGTCCCTTCGACGCGGTATGTCCGGTTGCATTTGAGAGGCTATATTATGTAACTTGTGGGTTACAATGTATACATATTTCACCCTCGATAGGTTCTGAGATTATAAGTATACCTGCCTGATTTGAAATGGATTCGATCCTTATAAAAATTTAGTACCAGACTTACCTTTTTTAGTTCTTTTTATTTATTGTATTAAATTTTCAACGGCAGATGTAGTATATAGTATAACTGCATAATATACAGATTAGTTAGGGAATAAAAAAAATGTAGGTAAGGTAGGAATATGCTCGCGTGATCCACTCATAACATAGCTTTAATGGTCGAAAGTTAATCTACTTGTTTAAAAATAAACAAAAGTTTTTAAAAAACAATTTTAAAATGAAACTGGATTACTAATAACTTAAGAAAAATATTATTTCGTTAAATCTGACTGTTGTCTCTAAAAATCTTTAAAACACTTTTAGAAGAACATACTTCTTGCAATATCGTCAGGAAAAATGAGTCAGATAAAAGCCGATTGAAAGCTAGCTTTCGGAAAAGAAATATATTTTATTTAATTAAATTGTAGAATGTAGACAAATATTAAAAGTTATAATACTTGCCAGTATTCCTGGCTGGGTTGCGAGCTGTGAAGCAAGCTGGTCTTCTGGCTGTATTCCGGGCTGGGGTGTGATTGGTATGGCAAGTTGGGATGCCAGCTGTACTTCCCGTCGGGTTGACAAATTACTGAAGCAAGAGATGCGCTGATAACGCTAATCACGAGTAGAATTCTCATCGTTCACAAAAAAAACTTTTCGTAATAACTGCGAAAAGTAGGGTTTTTACTTTAAATTTATACTCTCTGGTCTTGCAAAGAAATGTGTTTTTGAATATTCATTCTAAACGGCGAGCAAAACCAGGCCACATGGAATGATACATTCCTATTATGTACTAGTCATTTCTTGGTCTCATTTTCGTTACAGTGATACTTATTTTTTCACAAGTTATTAAGAATTATAAATAACAAGTGCTTTAGTCGGTGAATGTTTGAAAACTTATAAGGTTGAAATGGCAGACCTCGGACTAATTTGTGGAATTTAAAAAAGTGTCAAGAGTAGCATAAATGAAAAAAAGAGGAATTAGGAGTTTTATAATTTATTAAATATTATATCCAGAAAATTAAATTTTCTTGTTATCCGATATACAGTATACATATTTTGTTAAATCTCGTGATATCCTTTTGAATAATTTAAACTATACAGAAAGCCCTGAAATATTTCGTTCAGATTCTCTGAAAACTTATTTTTTCGTAATTAAAGATGCTCCTTCTTTTTTGACAGTTTTTTAGTTTGAAAATTCCACTATTTGATTATAAATTTATATAGTTTTTTAAAAATTCGTCTTTTTATTTGTGAATTAATCTTCTTGGTTAACACTTCAAATATTAATTCATAATTTTAGTCACATAATTACACTTGTAATTTTAGTTACAAATTTTACTATCTGTTGAAAAGTAGATTTTTCTTATGTTAAAAATAATTTTTTTCAATAAAAATTTAACTATTCTATATTTAGTACAATATATTTAGTGGAAAAGTCCAGAATTATATTTTCTATTAATAATTCATCTTTTTGGCCTGACAATTAAACTCCTCAAATAAAAGTTGAAAAACCTTTAATCAAAGTTAATGTTATTTAAGATTTTTAATTTTACTTTTAATTAATCACTTTGTTCTAATTCCTTTTATTCCTTAAATTCCTTAAATCCTCTGAATTACTTCAATTCTCAGAATCCCTTGAATTTTCTAAATTTCTCGAAATGACAAAATCCCCTGCTTTTTCTGAATTCTTATATTTCTCTCAATAATTTATATTTGCTTAATTCTCTGAATTTTGTGAATTCTTTAAATACAGTGAAAACCATGGATTTTCTGTATTCCTTAAATTCTTCGAAATCTTTTAATTCTCTTAATGCCTTTAATTTACGGAATTTCTGAAATACTCTGAATTCCTTTAATTTTTTGATTCCTTAAAATCTCTGAATTTCTTAAATTCTCTTAATTTGTCGAACTTGGCGAATATTTTGAATTCCGTGAATTCTCTTATTTCTTTTAATTCCCTAAATTACCTGAATTGCTTGGGTTTAAATTTTCTTAAATTACCTAAATTCCCAGAATTCTCTGGCTTCCTCAAATGCTCTAAGTTTCTTAAATTTAAAATTCCCAGAATTCAGTAAATTCATCGAGATCGCTGGTTTCCGTGAATTCCAGAAATTCCATGAATTTTCTGAATGCCTCGAATTCTCTGAATCGCTTTAATTTTCTCAATTACTTGAACTTTCTGAATTCCTTGAATTCTTGGATTCCTTGAAATCTCCGCATTTCTTAAATTCTCTAAATTTGTCGAACTTAGCGAATATTTTGAATTCCGTTTATTCTCTTATTTATTTTAATTTCCCGCATTTCCTGAATCACTAGAATTCTAAATTTCTTAATTTACCCAAATTCCCCGAATTTTCTGGGTTTTTCAAATTCTCTGAGTTTCTTGAACTTTAAATTCCTGAAATTCCTTGAATGCATCGAATTCACTGGATTTCGTGAATTCTATAAATTTCATGAATACACTAAATGCCTCGAATGCTCCAAATCCATTTAATTTTCTCGATAACTTGAACTCTCTTAATTCCTTGAATTCACTTAATTCCTTAAATTCTCTTAAATACTTGAATTCTTTTTATTCCTTGAATTCTCCTAATTCATTGAATTTGTTGAATTTCTTGAGTTCTCTAAAGCACTGGAATCTCCAGGATTAAATCATTTTCACCTAAAAACATTTGTTATGAGAAAAATTAATTTTTACCAATGAAGAAATAAGTTCCTTTACAAGGCCATTGATTTTCAAACAAAAAAATCTGCTTACTGCGAAAAACGATTTTTTTCATTTTTTTGAGTGAAGGGAGAAGAAGAATAGGTTGTTTTTTCATATCGGAATGAAAACATTTGTTGGGGGCTGTCTAAATTTGGTCGTTACTTTCTTGCTTTTATTTTCATGAATTCTTTACAAATTACTTGATCAATGAACGTTAGGAAGGGTTTTAAATTTAATTTTAATCTCACTTTATCTTTATTTTATTTCGTTTGTAATTTATTTATTTTATTTTATTTGTAATTTATTTTTATCTTTTTTAATTTATTTTTATGTAAAAAATCATGGATTTTTTTGGTTAAAAATGCTACTGTTAGGTACAAATTAATCTTCTTAGCTAAAGATTTATCATTTTAGAAAAAATGCGTTTTAAATTACAGTCGAAGCTATCAATAAGACCGCTACGAATAAGACCACTTCCCCTCATCCTTGCTCGAGGTCTTTGAGACGCTTCCCCTACTCTCACTAACTAACTTATTGACTAACTTGATAGGTACAATTCTGCGTTGTTCGATGAATTTAGCAATTCGATCCAGAACGTACCAGAGCAATTCGATTCTACTGGTTGCAGATTGAGCGGAGCTGCTCTGCCAAAATTCAAACCTAAGATCTCCAATGGAAAATATACCCCGAACTGAACCTATTAGACGAGCCGAAGCAAGAAGTCTGACAAATTTAATGGGCATCTTAGCGCTAAGTTACTCTTACCCCATTTGATCTAACCAGAGATAATGTCGCACTTAAAGCGAAAAAGACTGCGGATGACTGTCCAGGTAAGAAGTATCAAAGATGGCCTCAAATTTGGTTAAAATGATCTATTTGTTGGACTGCAAACTTGCCACATTTAGACCAGGACATAAACTTCTGTAGAATATAGCTCAGCATCTTTTTTAACTAATTACGATAAAGTTTATAAAAGCGAACATTTGAGACAAGGCTCTGGTACAGCATTTGATTAGAGCGCTGAGATCTTGACTTGGACGCTCGAAGGACCTATAACGTCAAAACCGACCGCAATCTTTCCAGCAGCCACATTTGAGTACAGGCCAGAGCGAAGGTGCTTGAGCTCCCGAACACCTTGCCAAGGTAATTGTATTTCAGAACCATCTTCAGCTGGTTTCGCTTCAAAGTAAAATTGGGAATCGTAGACTTCCTACCCTTATGTAAGACCGTGATCTTCGTTTTAGATGTATTGACCTCCAGATGGTTGATTTTACAGTATTCAGCAAGGGTAATTACTTTCCTGTAGAGATCAATACGAAAGTAAGCAAACAAGACGATATCATCAGCATAGGCTGGTAGATGAAACTCAATGAAATAATCAGTTAAGGTTCCCCTTAGGCCTCGATTCAGAAGCAAGTCTTCCGCGTCACTAATTGTTAAAGTAAAAAAGAGCGAGCTTCTTTAGCAAAAAACCGAGAATCTATTCTAAATAATTAAGGACGAAATATACAGACAAAAGCATTTAAGACAAGGCTCTGGTGGAATATTTGATTAGTGCGCCAAGATCTTGACTTGGGCGTTTGGAGGACCTGCAATGTCGAAACCTACCACAATCTTTCCAGCATCCACATTTTGGTACAGACTAGAGCGAAGGTGCTTCAGCTCCCGAATACCTTGCCTAGGTAATTGTATTTCCAAACCATCTCCAGCTGGTTTCGATTCAAAGTGAATTTTAAAATCGAAGGCTTCCTACCATTATAGAAGACCGTGATCTTCGTCTTAGATGTATTGAGCTCCAAGTCCCCTCAGGCCTCGATTCAGAAGTAAGTCTTCCGGGTCACAAATTGTCAAAATAAAAAAAGATCAAGCTAAGCAACTCACCCTGCATAACACCACAGTTATCATCAACCGAGGTTTTAAGACCCATCGACGTGCGAAGGGATACCCCAGCCGCGCCGTAAAGACTCTTTGAAATTTTAGTGAACTTTGTGCTGAGAATAATAATCCCGCAGCCCAGAAGCAAGAGCGTGGGCCAAAAATTTATTTTTAGCAATATCTTGAGGTAGAAAAAATTAAAAAAAAAAATGTATTTGGATATTATGTTTGACTTTTGAAAAGCTGTTGAAAGAAACAATAAAATCACTGTTCCGATCAATTTGGAGAAAAATATGTAAATCTACGGTATGCATATATTTTTCAGGGAAAAGGTGGTTCCCGCAGTGCAAAAACATCAACTAAAAATTTCTCATAAAATTTAAAACTTTTTTGTACCTATTACTTTATCCAGAAAATTCTCCTGAATTTTCTGGTTAATTATCTTATTATTCTCTATAACACGTATTTTTCATAAAAATGGGTAGAAAATTCACCTATTTGGTATAAGCTTCGACTATCGCAGTTTCACATACATTATTTTAGTTGAAATTTCATAAGTTTGGATGAAAATTATTGTCTTTAATTAAAAATGTAGGTGTTCCATTTTTAGTTGAACATTGAAAGGTTCTCAGACTCTGCGATATAAGAGATTATTTAGAGTAACCCGAGAGGAGAAATAAAGAGTGTTTTTAAAATACAAAATTTCTCAAAAAGAAATACATTTATTTTATATCTTCCAATACATGGGTTTTATATAAGGCGCTGTACGCTATTTCTGAATAATTCTATTCCGAAGACTCAAGGGTTTTTAATATTTTCGCATCTAGGCTAGCTCGCGGGCAGAGTTTCGACTCTCGCACTTAGAAATATTCCTATAGAGGATAAAAAGAATCAAATCGAGATACTTGATAAATAGCTGATAGTTTAGCTGAGTCCCAACTTGGTTAGAGGGAATACAATTCCCTCGCCCGTTCTCGACGTCAGTTCGACTATGCTTTGAAGAGTGTAAAGGAAGCTGGAGCTACGCTCGACAGACTTCAATTTAGCCACCCCTAGCTATTTAGGAAAATCTTCGGCGAGAAAGACTTACTAAAGGCCTATCACCCTGAAAGTGTTAACCGAAGGAGAGTGCCTACTTTGCAAGTTGATCTTATTGTTTAGACATTCATCTTTTCGGTAAAAAAATTTCAGTATTCCAAGTAAATATTTAACATTTTACCTGAAAGTTCATTTTTCAGGTTGGAAAGAAAATACTTTTTCAAACTTAATATCTTTTGTTAAAACGAATTGTATTTATTAATTACGCGAATGAGCATAAACGAATAACAGTCAAATTATTAAAAGCATTTATCTGGTCAAAACCACACATTCGCAAAAATTTTTGAGTCATTTTTTAAGAATTCAAGTATTTTAGTTGATATTTAATTTTTTATTAATTAAATATTTATAGTAGCATGAAAAGGGCCATTAGCACGTATTTTCTTCTTTTTCTCTAAGAAATAGATATAGCTGTTTTCAAAAAAATTTCAAATAAGATTTGGCCCGAAATGTTATCTTTTTTTTGCCGAAATTTTTTCAGAGTTAGCTGCTTACAAGATATAAAAGTTACGCTATACGAGATTTTTCCGTTCTAATTTATATATGAGTAAATAAATTTTTAAAAAATTTTTATTTATCCGTGTTTATTCAAATGGAAAGCTTAAAAATAATAATTTTTGACTTAGTTTTTTCAGTAGATTTTATAGTTCTTACGTTAGATTTCACAGTTTTGGCCTTCTTTTTTTCTACTTCTACTACAAAGTCGGATGCATTTTGCATTCTTCGGCCAACAGAATTTTAAAGATTGTGATTGCTCTCGTAGTGTTTAACCAATTCTCCGATTGCACCTACAGGACAAGTGCTGTGGCCTGTTTCTGAAAACATCTTTCTTATATTGCGTTGAAAATTTCTTGTTTAATGTATTTGCAAACGATTTTTAAAGTTGCTACCTGCCCCATCGGAAATTTTAGTTTCATGAATTACACTACGGTTAGTTAACTGTTGCGTGCTTTCAGTAATTTTTTTAAATCGCTAAGAAGTTGAAAAGTTTAGGGAAAAGAAGCTAATAAGTTAAATTATTTGTATCTTGAACAGCACAAACTCCACTAGTTAAAATCAAATAAACAGAAAAGAGAAGGCAAAAGCGGTCAAATCTACTGCAAAACCCACAACATCTACTGCGATAAGTAAGTTAAAAATGATTATTTTCAAGGTTTCCACATAAAAAACACGAGTAAATAAAAAGAAAAAAAAATTATATACCTCTGTAGGGATTCAGATATCTCGCGAACTTGCGGTACGACATACCGAGTACGTAGGGTAAATATCGACTACGTCAAATCACAGAAAAGTGATTGGTCTTTTCAACTTTGCTCCATAAATAGCTGTTCGCTTGCGCATACATGTAAACTATCGAACCTTCATTTAGTGGGGAGCAGTAACCAGCCAATCAGATTGCTGTGCGAGAGAGATAACTTATCCTGCTAACTGATGGTCTGTCTCTCTCGTTTAGCCACCAACTCTGCCATAGCCTAGCTCCCTCCAGGTATATATGGTCTAAGATTTCTAATATTTAGTTTTCCAAATAAATATCTGAATACACTTATCGTGAAAAAGTAGTGTTTTCCAAATTATTATCAAAATATAGTTGCCTCCCATGTATTTGGTATTATTGTTTGGCCCTCAGCATGCAGACATCTTGGATATTTCCGCCTAATCTGAATGTAATGTCCGAATTTTACCTACCTTTCCTGTCGATGATTCGCTGCTCGATGATTAGACATCTGCATAGGATCGTTGTTGATGTTGATTTGTTAAAACGAAATCCATTTAAAAAAGAACTTACTTCAAAACAAAGAACACTATATGTATGAGTTACTAATTTACAATTCATTTAGAGACGAATGTCCACCATCACTGTCTCAGGTTCACAAATCACAATTGTTATTAATTGTTTATAATTGTTTATTATGTCGCGGCATCCCGCTTCCCGTTTAACAACTTATCTTATTTAAAATTGTTTATCATTTTACAACAATCAAAAGGATCTACTAATGCAATCTCGATGAAAGTTTCTAAGTCCAAACACAGATTTATAAACGGTTAAGTGTCGCAGGTTCAGGATTGAATATTCGGTTTCGGAAGGTACAAAATCTGGCGTTTTTCCATTGTGCGCGCCTTTTTATGAACTCTGTTTTGGGCCGAGTAATCTCCCACTTTCCCTTATCAACCAATCAAATCACTGACCTTATTGAATTTAATAGTCCTTTTACAAATTAGAAATTAGGTCGCATGGCTCCGCCTATTATATTTAGAACGCAATTAAGACCATTTGTTGATTGACAAATCCAAACAATTTTGGTCCAAAGTTCAACTTGTGAACGGATGTTTATGATACGATTCCTATCAAAATCCGCTTTAAGGCACGTTTTGATACTAAAAATAGCTATATGACTCATCTTTAGGAATGCTTAGAATCTAACCCATTTCCTATTGCGTCGTAGTCTATAAGTATTTTTCTAATATCTAATTAATCCATAATTCTTATTCTTTCTATCATTTCAGGACAGAAAGAGAGTATTAAATAATGATTGTTTCTTCTGAATTTTCTTATCTCTTATAGTCTAAGTTATAGTTATAAGATGAGCTTCAAATTCTAATTTGAATTTAAACACACATCGATATATCGAATCGTTATCTCGCTAGTCGATACAAACCTTCGAGGTATATATGTATATATGTTTTGAGGGCTCTAAGACTTCAAAATCCATATCGTTACACTGAAGTACCTAATGGCTGAATTTTAGAAAGTGCGAGCAACGCACTTTCTAAACTTCAATGACCATGACGTACAATTAGCATACCTGTCAAAATAATAAACTATGAATTTAGACATAGATATTTCAAATCTTTAGAAGTATTTAACAAGTCACGAACCTGAAGATTATGCGTCGAGTGACGTTTTTCATTTCGTACCCGAAGAAGCGGACACATCTTAGCCAAAGTAGTGGGTCCAGTCGGTCGACACTTCGTATCCCAAGTGATGGGCACCTCGTACCCCAAATGAATGGGAATCTGTAACCTACATTACTGGGCAGCATTCACACCAAAAGGGTAATTTTTGTTGCGGGAATACGGTACCCTGATATTGCTGCTTCTTCAACACTTTGTTTTGTCATTGATCAGCTATTACTAAACAAATTTTCACACACAAAAAAAACACACAGACAAAGAAAGAGCATTTAAATCCACGTAAAATGAGTAAAAAAGGATGTTAAAACATCAAAAAATAAGAAATTACCAGTCATTTGAAAATTTTTGAGCGACGACGTTAGATTTTAAGGTTATTTTTTGAATCCCCATAAATTCCGTAACTTTTATCTTGGAGTCTTGCTCTGCTTTTGCTAATTTTTCGTCAAATAATTTTGTTTTGTAGAGGAAGGTAGAATGTGGAGAGTTAAATTAGAAGAAAAAACTAAGCCTCTATTTTGATGCCCCAAATAGAATATTTGGAAAATCGTGCCGATAAGAGCACTATAGTAGGGTCAAAAATCGTATTGGAATATCCTCTACTTTAAAAGCTTAGCCCCTATAAATATTAGCGCGAAGAGTGTTTAATTAGGGCCTATAAGTAAACTCCGGGCGTTTCCTAGAGCTTCACGAGAGCGAGACGATACGAGATTTTAGTCAACTCTTGATCTCGATCTCGTGAGAAGTTGAAAATTAGACTCTCGTCTCGATCTCGAAGCAAGAAACTCTCGTCTCAAATCGAGAACCTTTAAATATCGGGTTTCTAGATAACAATTTTGTTATATTCGTCTTATGGTACTTTTTCGTTCTTTTATTTGTAAATTTATAGTATGCGAGAGAGAGAGAAGGAGCTATATGATATTATTATATTCATCTCATATTAAATAGTAAATAGTATTCTATTAATCATCCCGCGTACGGCGAACTGTTTTCAAAACTGAACGAAGCAAACGATCTGTATTTCAGCGCTATAGTTGAAAAAACATGCGCGGAATAATCTTGCACTAATCCAAATAGTTCGTAATAGATGTATTGTCATGTAAAAACGTTTCGAGAACTCTTGCCGAAATCGATATCTCGCCCAGCCATCTCTCGATCTCGCGATCGAGATTTTCATATGACTTTCGTCTCGATATCGCCTCGACTCTCAAATTCGAGACAAGACGATATCGAGAGTTCTCTCGAGCTCTCGTGAAGCTCTAGTGCTGCCTGATTTCAGTGGTAATCGGTGTTAGCTAAAAGCAATCCAAAGCAATCTTAGGTAATACAAAGTAATCCACGAAGAAATCTAGTGAATGAAGAAAGAAAAGATTAAAACTTTTAATTCAAACATCGAAGGTCTTTATTATTAAGTTTAAAGTACTAAAATACATATTTTGGTAATTCACAAAAAATTTTGGTTGAGTCGCTTCCACTTTGGGGTTATAAGAAGTAACGGGTTCTTTTCTCAGCCTTAGCCGTTCTGCTGTTGCTATTCAAACGACGAGCGGCCTTCATCCTTTCTTCGTCACTGATTGCACGAGCCATTTTTATGTCATTGGGTAGTGAAGTGGGAGTCAAGAACATCTCTCTTGTCTCTATTCCCTTCGCTTTAAGACCGTAGACCGCGTAAATATTACCACCTGAATCGCCCTTTGGACGAGTTTCATGAGATACTTTGTATTCATATCCTATTGTGGATACATATAAAATATCCATGTTAGCACCTCCGAAAGTGCATGCGCCAACTTTATGTGCGGGTATGCCAATAAATCGTTTCACGTCGTTGTTAAATGGATCATATTCAATGACCTGTCAAAAATAGAAAATTTTCTTCATATTTAAAATTGAATCTTTGGAAATATTTAAAAAAAGATTGAATCCTTACTCCGTGCCCTCCAATAAGAGGCACCCAGAGAAAACCTTTGGTATCAATTGCTATACGACCCGGAACTCCAATTAGGCCATGCTCTCTCATGCTACACAGTTTTTCCATGTTTGCTGAAAATAGTGATTTAATTACCAGTTGAATAACAAAAAATTTTAATTCCACTCAATTTATTTATTAACAGGGTGTACCTAAGCCTAGGGTGGTCCATAAAATTCCTCAATTAAAACAACAAATTTTGTGAGTAAATATAATTTTATGTTTGTAAATTATCATTTATCTTTCTGTTCGAAATAGCACATTGTGTATCAAGATCGTAAAGGCGGTTATTTTGCAGATTGTGAATTTTCCACCCGAGCGAAGCGATGGCGGCACTCACACGAGGCAAAATAGTCGTACGCCATTGATACAAATATATACTTTTTGTCATACCCTCCTTGAAAACAAGCAGGTGAAGCAGGTATAGAATTTTTTTTTTTTTTGCCATTTTAGATTTTAAGTGAAAGGAAGAAATGACGTTGTTATAAGAAGGCAGACTGTGGGGTACGCCAATAAAATTTTTAAATAATAAATATAATTTTCGCTATCAGGCGTAAACTTTTATGTAGCGGCTGCGAAGTTTTATCTAGCGGGCGTAAAGTTTCATGTCCGCCCGGCGACGGAGAGCGCATGTGCGATGGAAGCATGGGCTTAAGCGACCACATGACGGCTGATTCACGTTCCTGCAATGGTATATTTTCAAAGGGGGTTTGACAAAAATTGATGTGCTGAATTGAAAATTCTTGTATTTTGTTAAAGGTTTACCTTTCTTTACAAAAATTAAATTTTACAACCAAAATCTAACTGGTTTTATATTTTACTATTTTTTCGCAAAGTAACTTAGTTTGATTGAAACTTCAACTTTTGTGATGAAAATTTAAGTAAATCATTGAAAATTATTTAAAGTTGAACATTTATTTAATTTAATTAAAATTCAACTATTTGTTTAAAAGTTCAACTTTTTTAGTACAAAATTATTCTTCACAGTTGAAAATTTACATTCCTGTTTGAAAATTAATTTCTTTGGTTCAAAATTAACTGTTGTATTGAAAATTTCTGTGCTTATTAAAAATACGTTTTTCTAATTCAAAATTAATTTATAAAATGAAAATTTAACAAACTCTATACTGACTTTGGAATTCGCATAGTTTGTTTTAGAATGCAGTCATTTTAGTAGAAAATTTATCTTCATGGTTAGAAATTGATCAATGTAGTTAAAATTGCATCTTTTTTGCTTGAAAATTCAGCTTTATTGCAAAAATTTAATAGTTTTTTAACCAGAAATATTTAGAAATAATCTAGAAATGCTACTGCTTAGTTGAAATATAATATTTTTGCTTGCAGATGCTAATTTCACGTTAAAATTTCGTTTTTTTTAAATTTAAAATTAATTTATTCAAATAAAAATTTAAGTTTTTTGTTTGATTAAAAATTTAACTGCGTATTTGGTTAAGAATATATCTTTTATCGTTACAACTTAAAAATTTTTAACTAAAAATTTAACTGCGAAAATTTATGTCTAATGATAATTAATTTTTAGAGTAAAAAATATTAGTAACTTTGCCATAACTGCACAAATAATCTTTTTTAGTTAAATTTTTTTTGTTTGAAAATCGACTTTTTTGGGTTGAAAATTTATATTTGTTTAGTGAAAATTGTTCGTTTTCTCTATGTGATTTGTTTTGTTTTTGGTTTCAAAAATTAATTTATTGTTTAAAAATTTAACTGTGCAGGGTGGGGAAAGGTTTTCGTACGCCTCTTTTTTGATGTCTGATTAAGTTATCTCAATTTCTTTTATGGTCGTAAAATTTTTCTTATCGAGTTGCCAGAACTTGAACTTGAAACAAAAAAGTGGGCAAAATTTAAAAACATCCGTTCTGTAGGGAAATAGAAATTAAATAAGTATATATTTTTAAGGGAGTTATATACATACATCTATAATAACATATTTCGTATATTCTGCAAAACTATTTTTGTTACCAAACAGATTATTGCAAGTTTCCCAACTTTTTTGTTTTAACTTCAACTCCTTGCAATTCGATAAGAAAACTTTTACGATTCATACTCGTAAGCCATCGAGATAAGGTGAAAAAACCGCTGCAAGATAATCCCAAGAACATTAAAATTCAGACTAATCAACCATTTAAAGATAAATTTTTTTAGATCTGGTATAATTATTATAGAACTTAATCATTCTTAAAAAAAAGGTGTGCCTAAACTTTTGCTGACCCCTGTAGATCGGGAATTCCCTTAAGAATTAAAATGTGGCCTTAGAATAGATAACTTCTAACGTGGAACGGGAAAAGGGGATAACTGTAAAGAATTTTTTGTATAAAACGTAAATTTTTGATTAAACACATACTAATCGCGTGAGCACGAGTTTGAGTAATATCATAGAGTACGATTTCAGCCTTCTCAGTATCGGCGAAATAGAATTTTACAGGCGGTGCCTTTTTGCCCTTCAAGTCTTTAGCTTTAGGGCCCCATACGAATCCACCAGTCAACGTACTAAGTTTGCCAAGTTTCTGTACAAGAACTCTGTTGTGATCGAAAGTATAAAAACTTCCCTTGTTTTCAAGCTGGTGCAGATCATCGTTTGTCGTCCCTAAAATATAATTCACAGTTTTAAATGTAATAATTAACCAAGGGGAAACAAATCTGTTAATGCGCTAGACCGATCGGTTTTTCGAAATAGTAATCCTTGTAATCTAATTGTTATTCGTGGCAATTAAAGTCTTCTGAAGTAATTCACATCCAGCCCGAGTATTTCGCTTGTGATCTAAAGCAATCCATCTTTAATGTAGAGTTATCTACTTGTATCAAATTATAATACAAAGCAATCTATAGTAGTCTACATAATTCACTGAAGTATCTTCATTACATGGAATAATACTACTTGTAATACACTTTTTCTATTGAGTAAGCCACTTGTAGTTAACTTTTTATCTGGAGTTATCCACTTGTAATCCACTTTTTAGATAGTGTGACCTACTTCCAATCGACTTCTTATTTGACGTAATCTATTAATGATCCACTTCTACTTGGAATAATCCTTTTTATATTAAAATCTAAATATGATTAATTCAATCTAATCAGGAGTAATCAGTTATGAATATTTTTGAAAATATAAATAAATTTATTAATTCAGAATGGGAGATGCAGTCATTACGTGAAACGAGTGCGAATTGAAAGAAAATTGACGGTATTTTCAATTAAATTATATTTAGGATTTTTATTAAAACAGGGTGAAAGAGAAAACAAATACGCTCCTGAATGACTTGCAAATTTCTCAACGAAAGAGTTGACTAGGTCATGTTCACCACTGTGCGAAATAAGTGCCGGTGCGTGTGCAACCACCCTGAAAAGTGGGGTTCGAGAAGACCGCGCGAACCGGACGAGGCTGCACGGGGAAAAGAGATCTGTTGATGCAACGCCGTTTTCTATTGGCTTGGCAGGCGAGCGGCGTCACTCTCTCAAAGTCGATTTATGCTAGAGATTTCCGTTGGTGCAACGTTAGTAGTATTGTCGAACTAACATCGAAAAACTATGTTGGCGACAATTAATTGGACTCATCGGGATACCTATGTGGATTTGACAGCGGAATTCTGTCAGTTCGACATTTGAAGTCTTGAATGAAATAGAATATAGCGGGTCGTGTAAAAGAGAACAAGATATTCACGTGGTATGGGCGCAGATCCTACTATCACGTAAAACATAAGATCACCATCAGCAGCAAATCACTTGCAAGACATTAAAACTGTCATTTAGAACAAAACCGTGTTCACGAATTAAAAACTTTCTGTTCGCATAAATCACTGTTGACAGGAAGTATATAAAACAGCATAAACATTAGCATGCGTCGGAGCATCAGCTGATGTCCAGAAGTCTTACGCGCGTGCGCGCAGCAGTTTACAGCGATATTCATCCAACAGCTAGTAACTGTTTAATCAACATAGTTCCTACATTGGTCTGACTAAAGGACGCCAACAGCGGCGAGCGCTGTCAGTGTAACAGATCTCTTTTTCCCGTGTAATAACTGGGTCCCGAAGGAACGATCAGTCAGAGCCAAACTTCGAATACCGATACCGCATTTGGCTCCTGGCTGATTTCCACGGGCGAGCATCGATCGAGAGATTCATCATCGCGTACCATAGGTTCGATAACAATTAGACAGGTCACATTATTCACGACAGGAGAAGCTGGGTGATTGGGACTAACGATTCTGATTGAATGTACGAGTTGAAAGAAAATTGGGTTAATTTAATAAATTTGAAGTGAGTGATTAAACTTTTAGGAATTACCTCACGGTCTTGCGTACTATGATCCGAGCTCTCAGGGTGGCATTACAGAGCTACTCGTACACTTTGGCGCTAACCCCTCGTTTGGGAACCCAAGAAAGTGGTAATGCTTTCGTCTTGATTATCCGGATCAATAATACGCTAAAGACATGTCAGTGAAAATTTTCAAATCTCATGTAGTGAAATGTGGATATCCCTAAGAGATTATTTACTATTTGGGAGACCCTTAACTAACAGGAAACTGTCACAATGGAATCCAGAAGATTTTCGTAGCATATCTATCCCCTCATTGAAATTGATTCCCAGGATGGATTTCTGAACCTTGACAATTAAGCAAACCCAAGTTTTAAAAGGTAAATAGTAATTATTTTTCAAAACGATTAGAAAATTTTGTTGCCTGCTAAATTCACGATTTGATTTAACTTGCGGAACTTGTTTAAAGATAAATTCGGATTGATCCGCAACATGAGAACTCATGTTATAGATGCTCTATTGGAAACTGGATTTAGTGACAGTTATATTTCTAGGGAATTTTTGATGAACAACTTTTTCAAAATCAAAGGACTCAGAATTGAGAAAACAGATTTTAAATTTGACACAAATTGGGGGCCACAGCTGTGGACAAAGTTTCTTTTCTTTTGGTGATTAATAATAAAATATTACGTTTCACGTTTATCGTCCTTTCAGGATTGGTACCGACGTGTATACTGGGCCGAGCAAGAAAATCCGCACGCGGTATGATAAACGGTCGTCGCACCGTGCACGCACTTTGCTATCTGAAGATATCTGGAGAACACATCTTTTTTGATATTTAGTTTATATCTGTTCTTTTTACAAGGAAAAATCAATCATTTAATATTACATTTTTCTGAATAAAGATCTACTCAATCGCTCTACTGGGAATCGAATTAGAGAATTTCCAATTGTCAGTAGGGTGGCTTTCCAATTAAGCTATTAGAGAGATCGAGAGAAAAATCTTTTTCAGAAATATATGCTATCCCAAACCAAATGTTACATTTATGACGCAAGTAATAAGGGAATGTATATTTTCATCAGAACTATTTGCTCTCGGTCAGTAAACCAGGCCATTTCACAATCTGTCAAATCGAAAATTTAAGCTATCGATCAACTATTTCACAAGATGGAAAATAAATGATTGAAATTAAATTTTTCTGGAAGAAGATCTACTTAATCTCTCCACTGGAAATCGAATCAGAGAATTTTCGATTGTCGTTAGGGTGCCTTTCCAATTAAGTTATTGGAATGATCGAAAGAAAAATAATTTTTTTAGAAATATACACTATTTACGGTTTAGTGACCGATAGCAACTACTTCTGATGATAATATAGAATACTAAATTATTCGCATCATAAATGTAACTTCTGGTGTGAGATGGCGTATGTTTATGAAAAATATTTTTCTCTCGTTCTCTTCAATAGCTGAATTGAAAAAGCACACTCGACCAGCAACCGGAAGTTCTATAGTTCAATATTCAGTGGAGTGACTTGAGTAGATATTTTTTTTAGAAAAACTTTATTTCAAGAATTTATTCATTTATCTTCAATTTAGTCAAAAATGAAGTTAAGTGATTTCAGAAATTGTGAAATTACATCTATACCAATCGGCAGCAAATATTTCCGATTATAATACAGATTCCTAAATTATTCAATCATTTAATTGAAAATGGACTATTTTGTCAAAAATTTGTCTTTTGTGGAATGCAAAAGTACCTGTATCATTGTTACTTGTGATTCCATACTTCTTCGTTGCAAATTCAACTAATTCGTTGAAAATGTCATACATTTTGTTAAAACTAAAAATGTAAATATTTTTGTTAATGTATAACTTATCTTTTTCCTATTTGATCTTTACTCGTTCCATTGTTTTTTTTATCAAAAACGGGCATCTCTTATTTTTTGAAATATTGTACAATACATGTTTTCTTGAGAGTTAATCTCTTTTTTGTTAAAAACTGATACAGGGGTGGGCAAAAGTTTTCGCAGTCCTCTTTTTCTGATGATTGATTAAGTTCCCCTAATTTTAATTATACCAGAGCTAAAAAGATTTCTCTATCAAGGGTTCCTTTCTTTCGAAATTTTCTACAAAATCAGCCCAGGGCGAAGCCGATTTTCGATTTTTTAATTAGATAATGCAAAAATAGTGTAAATTTCAAGGTTTTCTTAAATTTTCAATAACTTCCGAAATAACCAACATTTTTTAATGTTATTTGTGCTCATATTAAAGGTATTTTTTCAGCTATTATAGCAGCATTTCCGTATAAATCGTGAAAGGATGTTTTAAAATTGTTTCATTTTGTTACCACTTCAAGTTATTGCAATTCAAAAAGAATATTTGTACGACTTATAAGTTTTCGTAATACCGCGAAAAAATAGCTTCAAAATGAGCCCAAGATAATTAAAAAATATTAATCATTTCGGAAGTTAATTAACATTTATGAGAACTGAAATTTAAGGAATTTAAATTAGATTAAAATCCTATTTATTTTCTCTCTTTTATTTTTGACCGAAAAATGTATAAAAAATTTTTTCAGATTGCAATCGAGCATTTTCTTTCGGCCCTTTAAGGAGATAATTTTTCAGGTCGGGCATTGAGGGAACTTAATTAGTCATAAAAAGAGGTGTGCGAAAAATGTCGCCCATCCCTGTATTTGTGTAGAGAATTTAATAATTTTGTCACAAAATTATTATTATTATTATTTTATTATTCCTCTTTTAAGTTGACAATTAATTTTTTTGGTTTAACATTTATATATTTGATTGAAAAATGGTTTTCTTTTTGACAAAAATCTATTTTTTTAATAAAAATTTATCTAGCACAGTTTAAGATTTAAAATTTCAGGTTAAACATTCAACTCTGTGCAAAGAATTAATACGTATGTTTGATAGATTTTAATTTTTTAAATAATTAATTATATACATTCTACAGATTTAATTTTTTTATTGGTTGCAAAATATAACTATTAGGTTGGAGTTTTCTATATTTTGTTGCAGATTGAACGATATTGTTAAAAAATAAGCCTTTTCAGTTGCACATCGCATGAGTCTAGAGTTGAGCTGGAGCACTCCTCTATATATTTATGTAATCTATAATAATCCTATGCATTTCGGAATAAGCCTAGATAATTCAGTGTAAATTCGTATGCAAAGTTAATCCAGGGTAATCGACCTTCACTGAAACGCATTTTTAAGAGTTGCTTCCCCCACTTATGTAACTTTAATTCTGGACTTAAATTCATTACATTTTATTTACCTATCAATATTTTGTTGTCCTGATCGACACTTCCATAATTAAATCTGTTTCCTTTAGCAAGCATCTGCCCGAATGGATATGCGGCATGAACAGCACCATGCGCATCCTTGGAACTATCCCACACAACTATCACAATATCAGTATTAATACCCACCACAAATTCGTTCGGATAGCCTGCAACCGGAACAGCAAAAGACAGGAGACCTCGTAGCCCTAAAATAGAAATCATGTTGTGAATCGAGAAAAAAAAATCAATTTTTTTAAAAAGCTTAATCTGTCACAAAACTCTTCGTAAACATTTCTGCAAAGTTTTAGCTCTGCATTTCAAGTATGTCGCAAGATATAGCAAAAAATGTGTTTACTACTGCTGGGATGCTTGTCACGTTCCAAACCTTTACAACATTTTTCTCCAAATCATTTTTTTGCAACACGATTACGTGAAAACTATTGTACCAATCGACTTGATTCAAATTTCATTTTGTAGAGTTTAAAAAGCGGTTCTATATGATTAACAGTTTTATGCAACCTTGATTGTTTTTTATAGTGAAAAGAAAATCTTTCCGCTGCGCGTGCACATTCTCCAGCACCTTTAAGCTCGTGGCTCGCTTCGCTCGCAAGGTTGAGCGCGTTTAGGCTGTGCGACTTTTTATTCTCGCGCTGCCCGCTCGATAACATAATTGTCTCGCGGTTCGCGCTCGGTTTTTATATTTACCGCACATTGGTGCGCAAGCCTTTTAAAGTTAAAGCTTAGAGCCTCGAGAACTCTCATTTGCCGATTATATTTTTTGTTGAAACAACTTTTGTCTTTCAATTTTGATCGTCTCTTGTTTCGTTTTTCCAAAAATTTATTTAAAAAATTTTAAATCTTATTTTTTTCGATTAAAAGAAATTCTAGTCTTTATATCTAAAACTGATTAATAACAAATTTATAGATCTTTTTAGAGTGAAAAACTTCAGTCTGTTTTTTTTTGCTGGAGGAAAAAAGGGGACTCTTTCAAAGACGTTGCGCCGGACTCTTCCAGGATGCGTCTGGATATACCCACTAAACCTAAACCTCTGTTTACTGGGCCTATGGATCTGCTCACGATACTGCCTGTTAAAGCTTTAACTGTGTAGGTTCACCCGTTGCAACCAAATCTCCGGCTTTCGAGGATCTTGTCATGCATAGTTTTCACAATAAATATCTGCATGTTTCTCTCTTTCTCTTCAGAGTCCACCATAAGAGAGACCATGTGTTCGGGCTTAACCTTATGTCCGTTTTGGTGTTCATCGCTTCTCGGTATGTCTGCCACCTTTCACATGCAAATATCGTGTCGTTGCTGCCGTCCCAAGATTCCGATTGCCTGATTTTAAATCGTTTGAGGTAAGCATTAAAGCATCCATGCCTGGTAAGTGCTTGCGTAAGGTGAAATCCGATTTCACTATGATTTCTTTCTAGCCACGTGTGAAGTTGTGAAATGAGCTGATGCGTCCATCTGCCCGTGCTTGCTTTAGGCCTTTGAGCCAGCTCTCCTCTTCATTTCCAAGGCAAGCTCGTTCCTTATGCTAGCAGTAGATTTCCTTCCTTTCCAAGGCTGAAATATCTATGGG
Organism: Druon quercuslanigerum; assembly: GCA_010014905.2. Taxonomy (NCBI): domain Eukaryota; kingdom Metazoa; phylum Arthropoda; class Insecta; order Hymenoptera; family Cynipidae; genus Druon; species Druon quercuslanigerum. The sequence goes on from JAAAKG020152548.1 coordinate 26,915, forward strand.
TGGGACACTTGCGAGAACAAGCATCGCATTAGTGGACACTGTACTTTAGGCTGAGACGATTCTCAGAACCACCCCTGCCTGTGTCGAAGCCAACATCCCTGCCAGATAATAGTTCGACGTAACCGCCATCGACACTGGCTTTTACTACGTAGTGCCGGAAGTTAAGTTTCCTATCCAAGTCCACTCCGAGGTGAGTGAGTTGGCGTTTCCACTTTATTCCCGTCCCCTCCAGTTTTCTTGTAGTGGTTCTGAAGGATCTCCTGTCTGTGACCAACACTGCTTCTGTTTTGTGGATGGCCATTTCAAGGCCTCTCCCATTCAGCCAGCGCTTGGCTCTACCCAGGCTCTCGCTGACCCTCAGCTCTATAATATCGACGGTATCCGCCGCGCAGACGATAAATGTATCGTCTGCAAATCCCCCCAGTTCGGAGTCTTCGGTTAGGTCCATTTCCAAGAAGTCATCATACGTGATGTTCCATATGATGGGACCTACCCTTGATCCCTGTGATGCACCGCATGTCATTTCCTCCTTGACAGTACAAGAATCTCCTTCGCAGCCTACATCGCCCAGAAATTGTAATTCGCTCAGTAAGTGTCGAGCATACGAATCAGGTATGTTGTGATACTTTTACTCTCTAGAGCTTGAATGCAGTTCTCTAAACGCTGTATTATGCGGTCATGTGGCTGTCCAGTATTTGAAGGATCAGCCCTTCCAGAAGCGTCCCCATTGAGTCCAGGAGACACATTGGCCTGTAGGATGATGTATCGATCAGAGGTTTGTCTCCCTTTCTAAGAAGAATTAGCTTCTGCTTATTCTAGTCACTGAAGAATGCTCCCTCCTGAAGACAGGCATTGAGTGTTTCGAGAAGAATACCCGAGTACACCTCGTTTGGTATCCCATCCAGGCGATGAGCTGTGCTCATCCTCAGTATGGCTCCCGCTTACTCCTGTGGAAAAAGTACCCTTATTATTTTCTTAACCCAATGCATGTTATTCAGACCTGCAGTTTTTTGTCTAGGTACCAATTTCTTGGTAACTATTTTATACGCCAAGCCCCATATGTCCTTATCTACCTCCGCAATCAATTTCTTCCCGCATTGCAACTGGCTCGCTTTCATCGTCTTCTTGAAAGCTTTCCTTGCTTTCTTTTATGCAATTCTACGGGGGCTGTTTTCCTTTGATCGTGTACTTTCCCTTCTCGCCTTCAGGGATTCTTTGCGCAGGCGTCTCAGTTTATCATTCCACCAGTAGATGGAAATTCCTGGCTTTCTGTCGAATCTGAATTGCAGTGTATGCATCTCACATGCTGAAATCACCTTCTTTCTGGTAGCTTCGACTAGGATTTTCGCTTCTTCGAGTTTTTTCACCAAATTGAGCTCGTCCGTTAGTCTTGTTTCTTCCAGGAAGCGCCTTAGCTTTTTTTGTCAAGTTTCCTTGTGTGCCAAGACGGGTGTTTGATCTTTTCTTTTTTGTTGTCCTGTCTTTTTCCTTGGCGTTTGGCTCGGCTAATTGAAAACTCTAGGTACCAATGGTCGCTTAGAGTTTCCTTATCGAGAACGCTTTAGTCCTTTATTCTCCTAGCTACTCCGGCAGTCGCTTTTGTTAGGTCGATAACCGATCCAGAGTCACATCTTGTGAAGGTGAACTTGAAACCCGTGTTTACAACCGTCAAGTCATGCCTTGCCCCCATTTCCTCTACTATCATACCTCTTTTGTCCAGCCTGGTTTGGCCCCAATGCAGTGATTTGCTATTGAAATCACCGGTTATCAGAACGTCTTTCCTTGCTGAACTTATACTATCTTCGAGGTCCAGGATTTCTGCCTCGAACTTTTTCTGTTGGTCGTTTGGTGAGAAGTAACAGCTGTAGATACGATTTAATAATTTTAATTAGAAAAAAAGGATTTGTATACCTAAAGTACAGCATGTTGAGTGTTGCGTATCTGGATGATAGGCACATAGTTTGCATGCATAGGTGTCTATGTAGAAGAGTTTGCCTTTATGCCAGAAGGCAACCTCTGAATATCCCCGAGCTTGGACAATTTCTTTCACCCTAAAAAATAAAATTGATTTTAATTTTGCAAATGAGGTTAGGGCATTGTTACAATTTTTTGTTATTCAGTTTAAAATTTCATTAATTTGTTGAAAATTCGACACTTATATAAGTCTCCTTTTTGCTTGAAAAGTTACTTAGTTTGGTAAAAAAAACTATTTAGTTAAAAATTCAACTGTTTGATCTCTCTTGACCTAAAAATCTGTTTCGGTTGAGGATTCAACTACTTTGTTTCAAATTCTTCTTATTTGTAGATTTCATCTGTATTTGGTAAAAAATGAAATATCTTTTAGTTAAAACATAAACCAGGACATTCTTTGAAAATCTAAATATTATCTTGAACATTCCTTTTGTTTTTCTTTTAAACGCATGTATGTTGTTAATGAATAGTTCTTTTGTGGTGGTTCGTTAGTTTAATGGTAGATTTTTTTTGTTCTTTTTAAGAAACATGTATTTTCGTCGAAAATTCATTTCTTTCGTATATTGTTAGAAATTCGTATTATGGACAGAAAATTAGTCTTCTACGCCAATTGTTAATTTTCTTTATCTTTTTGGTTCAAAATCGAAGTATTTTTTAAAAATTCATTTTATTTTGTAATTAAAAACTGAACTCTTCAACTAATTTCTTAAAATTCTGCGAATTTTTTTTTAATTCAAATTATTGATGAAATTTTTTTCTTTATCGTAGAAAATTCATCTTTTTGACTGACTTTTTTTTCATTGAAAATTTATCATCCTGGCTGAAAATGTATCTCTTTGGTTTGAAAATTTATCTTTGATCGTAAACATTTGATATTTTTCGGATAAAAATGCAACTGCTATCTCAAAATGTGGTCTATTTTATTTAAGGATGTTGTTACATCCCCAGTTTTTGCCATTAACTCTATAGCACTGGACCGCCGGTTATGGCTATCGGAAGTGGACTGTGAAATGGAATAAGAGGGCAAATCGAGAAAGTCCACCTGCCCTTTTCTAAGGATCGCGATTAGAAATTGGTCAGTTTATTTTTTTTTAATGAAAGCAGATGGAAGATACATACAGATCCGGAACCTCTAGTGGAGGGGATGTAGTATAGAAGACTGACAATTTCAAGTCTTACGTAGTTCAGAAAGTAGCCACCGCACGTGGGACGCAGTGATCTTAAAGTAGCGCAAAATTTAAATATTAATAAAAGGTACTTTATCAAGAAATTTATTATTAAATAAATGTATTGCACTATCAATTATTATTATTAGAATTTGAATTTTACATTTTCGTATTAATATATTTATTAATCATAACAAATTTTTATTTTAATCGATACTTACTGAAAACAATTTTGAATATTTAAATCTCTAAAAATTACGTAGTTACTCTATGGATCAGTATCACAAATCTGTTTTATATTTTATAGAAGTAAATTATTATTATTTAAATATAAGTGGTAGAATTTGATAAGATAAAATAATTTTGTGAACCTTAAATGAACATAAATTAATGTTTCAAATTCTTACCTGAGCAATAATGTTTTCTTCCAAGTCACGATTTATATTCTTGCCCCAATTACATACATTTGGCATGATAAAAAACCGCCACAAAGTATTCACCAACCATTCTAAATAATAAGACGTTTCTAAGTATTTGCCTCTTTTTTTCCGTCGTATTTTTCGGGATCGAGCTTGAGTTATGAAAGCAAGACCCATCTAGACTAAATAGTGTGTACGTACACTTCTAGATCACAGCGCTCTATTAGGTGGCGAGTTTAAGAATTACGCATTGTTTCAATTTTTCAGTCAACGTCCACCACTGTAGTTTCCGGACCTAATAATAATAATAATAATGTCTAAGTCTGCCTTCATGAAGACCGCCATATCGGTTTAAAGTTATCATCTTTTCAGAGATATACTTCTAGATGATCTTTGGTAAGATTAAAAAATCAAGCGTAATTTTATTTTGTGTCAGATTAGCTTTAGTAAGACCAAACTAAAGATTATTTTGCGTGTTCGGCCATTTCCGTAATAATCCTCATGTATAGGCCTGAGCACAATGGAGACCCGAACCCGAAACCTGAACCCAAAGATTACTCTGTCCTTTTTTACCGTAGCC
>JAAAKG020152559.1:0-31048 GCA_010014905.2 Druon quercuslanigerum
CGGGTGTTTCTGGCACCACAGAATGTGCATACGCACCATAAAGCCTCATCTAACAGGGATAATGCTAGCATCGTAGCTTGTTCATTTAATGTGAGCGATCGTTTTCAAACGCATTTACAACTTTTGGATAGTTTAGTGGTGTCATTGTTGTTTCCACGAGCAGAGCCCCGCATGCAAGTATAAGGCTGCTTACTCTGAGAGGTCGCCCGGTATATATATATATTCCCCTAGAATCAAACCGAAAGGCCTATGACAAAGCCACCGAACTGTCCAGGGGTGGTCTCGAAGGAATTAACCCCCAAGTCAGTTTTATCAATAAATTATTAAATTTTTAAAAAGATTATATTAGAAAATCTTTTCTCAGTCAATGATGAAACATTTTTTCAATAAAAGCAAACTCGGTAAACATTAAATGGTGTTATATTTCAAGTTATAAAAAATATATTTTCCTATGTTAAGATGACGAAAACTCTAATATAGAACCTAATATATATATACAAAAGTAAATCTTGAATCTCCAAACTTTGTCTCCTCTATTTGTTCATTAATAATTTTTTCAATCAATTATGGAAAAACTGATATTTTGTATGTAACAATTTTTCACGCCTTAATAATTAAATAGGTAAACAAATTTTTTGAACAAATTATCAAATAGTCTTATTAAAGGTAAAAAATCTGTTTGCTAAAGGTGCTTTATATTAATGTAGGAATGACAATTGCCAGCACGACTTCAGGTACTCCTTAAAATAATAAATATCTATTATTATTTGAAAACATATAACAATAACAATTTTCATAAACAAAATATATAAATAAATTCAAAATGTTGACCCTTTTGAATAAAAACAAAAAATTTTAGACTGGAAATGTTTTAAGCTGTTGGAAGAATGACTCCTTGTCACAAAAATATTTGCGAAGTTAACAATAACCTTTGTGATAAGTGATTCTCCTGACCACATATTCAAATTTAAGGTTTTATCACATTTTAATTTTCGTTAATCGCTAGAATGGCTATGAATATAGCTTAAAAATGTATGGTTGATATTATTTAGTTCAATAGAACAATTTAAATGTTTATAAACACCTTAGATAAACAAATTCCAAATGTTCTAAGCTTCACCCACCGACTTGGTACGCAAACTCCCGATTTTGCAAAGATTTTTGGTCCAGCATCGTCAACTTCATATCAGGTTTTATCACAAAAGTACCGGAATCGTTCTTTATTATTGTGGATTTCATTTTGAAGTGATATTACTGAATTTATTTTTCCTAAGGTTTCTTCTGCGAATTCATATAGTATTGGACTGCAATATGATTTTTCCACACTACAGAAGTTACAGAATCCTGTAAGTGAAGTCGCACTGGTACCATTGAAAATATGAAGATAATATTATGCACCATATCTGGATCATAATTCTATTACTTTTTCGTTCTTTGGCTTGAAGAACCATCACAACCGTATTTCAAAAATAACTTCAAGTTATAAGGTTTCCTTCCATCCGTACTTGGAAGAGAAATATCACGATCTTTAAAAATCCGAGATATCGTATGATATAATAAAGATTTTGATCCGATTATAAAACCCTTTTCTGTAACTTTAATTGAATGTGGATAAAATTCTTCTTTTGCTTCTGCCCAATTTTCGTATGCTGGGCAAATGTCAGCATTTCACTTTTTTGCCTGCTAAAGGATCATGTGACAATGACTCTTAGATAAATCAGCTTTCTCTATTAACGCCAAAGCTTCTTCTGATGGGTAAGGAATCGAGAAATCATCCACATTTTCATTCACATAGATCTAGCGACTGTAAATAAGCCTCTCTTATTTTGATGTCAGTATCTTTTTCCCCGTATATCCATTTATTTCCTTCGTTTTGACAAAACAAATGTAATGTAATTTGTTTGACGCAATCAGATTTTTTGGAACGTGAAACTGCCGAAATTCGAAATTTGTTACCTCATTTGTTTATATATATTCAGATTGTTACACTTTACTAAATATTATCGAATATATATTATTTTCAGGAACAAGAATTGCGAATAACAGTGGTTATTGTTAACTTAGTTTTATAATTAAATGTCATTCCTACAGTAACAAGCATTTTTAGCAACAACAACAAATTTTACCGGCCATATGACTATTTCTCCATTTGTTCATATAATTTGTTTATAACATATAAATTGAATAGTTAAGAAATTATTTGTATTTTATGAGTCCCTGAACATTAATTTAAAATATTTAAGTTTTCCTGATCAGTTATTAAAACGTAAAAAAATGTATGCATAAAAATTCAGTTTTTCCGTACTTTGAGTGAAACAATTATTAATAAACAAAGAGAGGAGACAAAAGTTCGAAGCGTCAAGCTCTTTAGAATTTAATGAAGTTTAATTTTACAAAAATTCAAAATCGGACTGAATCGCAATCTTCACTATTGCGTAAAATCATGCATATGTGTAAAAACTTGCAAATGAATTCAATCGTTACGCGATTGTACATCCAACACCGTCCAGCGTACGCAGACTATTACATCTCCAATGTCTTTATAACCGAATATTCATGGATACAGCTTCCATTGTCGCAAATGGCAGCCAAGACCTTTGGCCTGCTTCTGAACATCAGAAGTGATGAAAGTGTACTACTCCATCTATATACTTCACTTCTAAAAGCTGAATTAAAGAAAGCAGAGATAGAAAACTTGCGCAAACAGGTTCTCAACAAGAAAATGCAAAGACAATCTTACAGAAATGTGGAAGATCAGTCCTTGTCGAAGCAGCGGCTGTTTGATTTCCTCAAATCACTCCGACTTAATTCAGAATATTAGGATTTCATTTTCGCATCCCAAGGCGATGTCGTTTCCACGTTAGTATACTGTAACCGCATTTTACATTAAAAAGTTCCCAACGATATGTGCACAGCGTGTCATACACACGCTGAGAAACACAATGCGAGCCTCACAGTGCTTCACAACTATTCTCATTATAGTCACTTTTACGGTGTTCGCCGTGACCCTCTCCTGTCGAACGCTCCAGAACAAGATGTGCTGAATTTTCTATAGCTACGACTTTCGGATAACTGTCTACATTGCACAATCGAGACCTGTCATCGTTTTCCAGGACTTCGAGAAATGAACTATATTCGTGATTAAATTCTCGGCTCTGAGCGACTACAACATAACAGCCAAGGAGAAGGACAAGGAGGAGAGGTATCGAAACTTTAAAAGGGAGCTGTTTCAACTATACCCACAATAATCGGTTAAAATTGTTATCACTGGGTACGGTTATGCTAAAAGCCTTCAAAATAACCTTAAACTATGAATCAGATACTTGGTGGCTACAAGGTAACCCCACAATACGCCATCCTATTGCATCAAATTCCAGTAACAAATCCCACGATAGATATTACAAGCTTAATAAACGCGTCTACGAGCAAACAATTCGTAGACAGCATCGCTACCCAAGAAACCAACGACGATTCAAGTACACACAAATTATTTAGTTTATGCAAAACTAGAATTAGGAATGAGAGCCAAGAAACTAAACTCCAGAAATTCTTAGAAGAGAAAATAAAATTATATCAGGAAAATAATATAGAGCGATTCACTTAAAAAAAAAGTGCAAGTACGCGGTCCCATTACATAGCGATATTACCATATGACACAAAAATACAAGAAATAATTTTTCAGACAGAAGATAAATTATTAGAACAGAAAATAATAGAAACCTCTTGTTTCGACTAGTTAATCTCTATAGTAATGGTAAAAAAACAGGTAGAAATTATAGATTTTGTTCAGACTTTAGAAAGGTTAATAATATCACAAAAAAGGACTTCTACACACTTCCAGTTATGACTCAAATACTGAACATTTTAGGATCAGCTAACTTCATCTAAAAAAGTATGCTAAATCTTTCTTTTCTACAAAGGAGAATACTGAGAATACATGGGTATTTGGCCCTTCGTCCTCCACTTATGAGACTAGTGCGGAATTAAAGCTTGTGTTCATTAGATAAAACTTTACAATGGACCCAACTTTGTAGAATTTAGGCTTCCAACTTTTTTCTGTCGTATAATGGCTTTTTTTATTTAATTTATTTATATATTTTTGATTTTTTACCGTGTTGAAACTTGGTTGAAGCATAGTTGTAGTAGATCTATATTAATTCACCAAACTATAAGTCCATTTATCAACCAGTTGTCCATATTGTACACAGGGGCTTGAAGTTTTCACTTTCTCATGAGTTTTTTCACATTCACGTTAGTGTAACTTATTTTAGTATTAGCCAACTGGTTTTTCACTACAGTTGCTTGAAAAGCTATTTTCATGTACTTTAGGACTATCATAACAACTTTTCTGGTGAAATTGAGATTTCACGTTAGGATTGTATGTGTTGTACCTTGAGGAAAGGGAGCTTGGGTTTAGTAGCCGAATTTTTCAGTAGAAGCGATTGAAGAAACGTTCGAAGTCAGACACTCGTGGAGTGGGATAATCTCCAAAATCCATCTCTTCCACTTACGACTACATCTTGTCGCTCCACGTTCAGCGACTTAAACGAGCTTTTAATTCACACGGACGCAGAACAGAAAGATGTGTAGAAAAAAGTGGGGCTGAATTTTTTTCAGATCTTCCGCACGCGTCGAAAAAGGTGATTCACCCTAAGACCCCTTTCCTAGCGGCAAGCCACATATAATATATTTGACACATGAAAAATCATCTCAAGATAGTTAAAGGTAAGCTTAAATGCAAGTTAGACCTAACAGTATTCGTTCTTAGGCGCCGATCAGGTTGAATGTGATTCACTTGAGCGTAAAAATTTAAAATAAACAAATTTGTTATGATAGTCCAAAGGCACGTGCATGGGTAGAGCCTTTTTTCGAAAAATGGCCTTTTTATATTTTTTTATTAATTAAAAATATGCTCTCTGTCCTTTTACCGTTATACTTATTTTGGTCCACGGCTCTGCTGGGGAACGACTTTGGTACGATCTCACTCCTTCGCTAACCTTTACACCAAATATTTAGGTTTATATAACTTTTAACCATTTCTTCTCTATTTTATAATTCCTTCGCACTTTCAGTATTTTGCAAAAATATTCGGTCGAATAACCATCTTGGCATAGTTTTCTTATCCAGTATTTTCAGTTTTGATGGCTGTGTCAGAAAATCATTTTCCTTGTTTCTATGAAATGACCTTTTCATATTCTTCTTACCCAGTACTTTCGGTCTTGATTACTGTATCAGAAAATCATGTTTCTTAGTTTTATGAAACGATTTTTTTATATTTTTCTTATCCAGTACTTTCAGTGTTTATTACTGCGTCAGAAAATCATTTTTCTTATATTTATAAAACGATTGCAATTAAAAAATTTGCAGCACATTTTATTCCTATTACTGAAAATTAAAAATGATTTTCCTTTTTGACAAATTATTTAAACAGATTATTTACAAAGGTTTGTCAACATTTCAAAAACGCTCAAAATGGTCAAAAGAATATTTCGAAGCTTTTGCAAAACTTTTTTTAAAAAATTGTACAATAATTTGTGGACACTCTTAAATGATTTCACAACATAATTGTAAGATTGACAAGTTTTCAAAGGATTAATGGAAAAAATCGTTTATATTTATCAACATTTCAATACAGAAAGCAACTTCTTCATAATGTTGAAATTGAATTTAGAAGATGAATAAGATCTCATATGATTCATGCACAAACTTTCAGTGATACTTAGTTACGCAATACTTATTTTTATACATTTAGAAACAGCACGTCTATTATTTTGACACAATATCCAGAAAATAAAAAACCTTTTGTATGGTTCCTGTGCAAATTTTAAATGTTTATTTTATTATCGAGTGTTCGTTTTTAAAATATTAAAACATTAAAAAACTGTACATGAAATGCATATTCTTTGAAATTTCAACGCAAAAAAATCAAATATTTTCGTAAATTTGGAATTGTATCCAGAAAATGCAAATAATGCATGCTTCCTGGTAAAGTTTTCGAGAAAGAAAAAGAAACTAAAAAATACTTATCTTTTCAGCCGATTTTTTTATAATTTAAACTTTAATAAGGAAGATATATTGTTAGCGTGATGTAGGCTATATAGTTCTTGTGGACAGTTGAACTTGTTTTTTGATAAAATCGGATTTTCCTATTGTTATTGCAAACCAAGACTTCTCTAACATGGTTTAGGCCGTATAAATCTGACTGGATTCTTTCCTTCTATTAGCGGTAGGGTTTTGAAGAAAACCTTTTACTTCCTTCTATACTCCTTTGTTCATTTCAAAAAATTGAATCTTCTTCGTTAGAAAATCATCTATCGGTTTGAATTTTGCACTCTTTTATTCAAACTGCATTTCATTTGTTAGGCATTCATCACTTTAGCTTTGAATTCAAATGTTCGGTTGGATAACGCACTATTTTTACGTTAATTCTTTGTGTTCAGTCGAAAATTAAGCTTTCTATCTAAAAAGGTAACTATTCAATTTTTCTCTAAAAAATAATTTTCATAAATCCAAATTGATCTTCTCCAGTGAACAATTCAGGTTTTCTTTATTTTATTTGTTTTTAGCTTGAAACTAACGGCTTCTTATTTTAACTTAAAATCACTTTTTCTGCAAACGTCAACTATTAAACAACTTTTAGAAAATTCATAGTTTTTGGTTGGAAAATCAAATACCTGGTCACCACTTCAACTACTCTTAACGAATTTATTATTTCTCTTTGCTCAAAAATTCATAATTACAATAGGAAATTTATATTCTGGATCAGGTGTGGATTCAGCCTGAAAAGTTTTGTTCTGTTCGAAATTTAATTTTAAGAACTCATGCTTGTAGAGAATTTCAAGAATCATATTTTGTTCCTTCTGCAAATATTTCTAGGTTTTGCAACTTTAGAAGTGATTGATATAAACTAGATTTTTCGAAAACGAAAAAATTCAATATGTGTACACTACAACATGCGCTAAGTTAGTCCATTTTCATAATTCTTTAACATTATTAATACTGAACTACATTTTTAAGTCTTCTGAAAGTAGATTTGGAAGAAAAACGTAAATATGTTAATACGCCAAGAAAATTTTAATTTTTTCAGACCTTTCTAAAAACATGAATTTAAGCAATAAGACCAATGTTTAAAAAAATATTTAGTAGTATTCGTAGTAGTTAATATTACTGAAATTGATAAATTCTGAACCTTGACTAAGTTAGCGCGAGTTGAATTGAAATTCTCAGCAAGTATCAATCTTTGTAAATAAAATTCGAACGATTTCAAACGTTTAATATTAGAACAATACTTCTCAGGCTGAATCGACGCGTATCGCCTTTTGATCCGGAGAGGTTCAATTATTGCAACATAAAGCGGTACTCCTTTTTTAATAGACATGTGAATCCAGAGGGAACATTTGAAGATTATATTATGTAATTATGAAGATTATGTAAGATTGATGTCAGTAAACTGTTTTCCCGTATTTATACAAACTGCGTACCTTTGATAATAGTCAAATGGGTAACTGACAAAGATTTTTCGACGAAATGGTCGATTTTTGAAAGAGAGAAGGTGAAACGTCCACTAAAAATGTTTCCAATGTGAAGTAGTTACTTGTGTTTTCCAGACCAAAAGAAACGAATGTTCAATACAAAAGTTCCATTTGCTGGGAAAGAGATGAATCTTGAAAGAAGCACATCAATGGATAACAAAGCGGTTAAAATTTAACGCAAGTAGATAAATATTTCATTTGAAAGCATGAGTATTCTATCAAGAATAGAATAGTTACGTTTACAGTTTAAAAATTTATTTAATAATAAAAATACGTTCCCTAGGGAAGTTTGAAACATTTAGATAAATGTTTCAATGAAATATTGAATTGTGTTTAACTTCAACGAAAAGCAGTTGCATTTTTAAGAAAAGAATAAAATTTTAAATAAATGAACAAAATTTTTAAAAATGTGTTAAAATATTTTAGTGAATAGTTTAATTTCAAATCAACAAAGATCAATTTTTAACTGAAAAAACGAATTTTCAACCAAGTGGAGTCATTTTGAACAATATTTCTAATAAGACAAGACAGAATTTTAAAGCAAAGTGATAAATGTTTAACTAAGATGATTAATGTCAAAAAAGAATACAAAAGTGAATTTGAAAGAAAGTAGTTTAACTTTTAACTGAAGGAGACAAAATTACAATGGAAAAGACGAACGTTTTCTAACACCGAATACAGATTTTTTTTTCAAGAAGGAAAATGGAGTCCATGTAGATTCCTTAAAAGAAGATGAATTTAGGTGCAAAATAGGTTAATCCTCAAATAAAGAAGATTAATTTGTAAGAATTAAAGATTCAAAAATAAAGATTTGAAAATGAATAGTGCTCAACACTGAAGAATTTTTAATTGCGCATCTTGAAAATGGAATCAGCCAAATAAGATTCAGGCCAAACAGTGAAGCAGGTAATGGTGTATTTACACGCCTGTTTGCTGGTCGACAACCAGCAGAAAAATCATAACATTGAAAAAAACAGAGAGCGGGAAATTGGAAGAAAAGTACTCTCTATCTCTTTCCCTCTTTTGACTTTTCTGCTGGCTGGCGACCAGTTGACAGGCGTGTAAATACACCATAAGGCAATTTCTGATCTCAGATTTTTCTTTGGGCAAACCACGTTGTAATAATAAGGAGACCGATCATGCTGCACACGGCACCTCGAGTTTTGCCTGCGGTAACTGTACATTTACTGCCAAACTTGAAAGTTTCAAGCCAACACTCAAATCTAAGCGGGCATGCGCACTCTGGTCAGCTAGTTCCTTTTCTCTCACGAGAAGTGTGCGAGTGTGTGCCGTGTTTAATAACAACTGAAAACTGATAAATTTTAAACCAAAAATAGAAAAGTTACATTTTCAGAAATTAATGTATCGTGCTAGATGTAAACATAGTTATTCCTAATGTATTCTTGTTTCAGTAGCATGATCCAAAAAGCTATGGTCTCGCCACTTGGGGTACGAGAATACGCTCAAGACGCGCGACGTCATAGGTCCACCATCTTAATTTACCATGGCAATATACATATATATATATATATATATGTGTGTGTATGTATATAACTAGCATAATTCGGTGCTTGCATCAAATTATATTTTATTTCAGTTTGTGATATTGCTTCTGTAGTTCTGCATATTTTAGGATGTTTTTTATAGGTTCCCTTCGAAAGGGGAAATTCAAATTCATTGTAATAACAGTGACTATAACAAACCCAGATCCTCAATATCGTTGTAAAAATTGAAGCAATTATGTTTGTCCAAATTTTTGCATGTTCTACGGTGAATGTTTTATGTTCACCCTGCACAGAATGTTAACCCTGCGAAAGCTTGAACAAAAAGACTTAAAGTTTTTATTTTTTAACTGAATATATTGAAATAATAAATTTAATTGCACATCTTCTTTTCCTCGTAGAAAAAAACTTAAAGTACGTATATTTGTTGAAATAAATAGGAAATTCTGCTATTTTTTTTACTAAATGGCCTCTTTTTAGCTATTCCGACTGTATTCTATGTACAGTTACACGTGATTTTGTCCACAAAATCACTGTCAATCGTCTTGCTACTTATATTTTACTTCACAAAGTAAGAGTGTAAAGGCAAAAACTGGATTTTTTACGAGCAGTTAATCATTAGATTCGAAAATGTTCTGTCCACGTGTAATGAAGAAAATGGTATAGAATTGCAAACACAAGCAAGTTTTTTTAATTTTCTTAAGAATAAAAGTTAATGTAAATACAATAATATAATGTTAAAAGTTTATCCCATATGCAATTATAAGAAGCATATTCAACAAAGCGAAGCAGTGCAGAAATAGATATCCAGCATTCTTCTTTTTTTAAAATCCAAATTAAAATTTGTTAAGCTTCTTCAGCATCCCCGTATGTATCAAAAAAGTTTTTATTTTTGTTAAAAATTGAACATTCGATATTTCATTGGCACCAAAAGACGATTTTGAAACCCTTGGGAATTCTATCCTCAAAATTATTTCGCGATGCACTAGAATCTCGTTACCCTTTTCTGAAGAAAACTGTTTTTTTCTGCGTTAAAAAACTCAATACCTCAGGAGTCGAATTATAGAGAAACAAAAGGCAATGTTTCTTTGTTCAAGCAACACATGAGAGGTTCCAGGTCAGAGTTGTTAACCAGATAAACGATTTTCCTTAAACTAAGGAAAATAATAGTCTTAGATAGGTCAGACATTGTGGTAAAATATTTTTGAGAAAATTTTAAAATTGTAGGAATTACGTAAAATGTAAAATGTAGTATCCTCTTTTCTATAAAAATAAAGAAAAAAAAGTCAAAATTTCAAATAAAAAAATGTAAAAAAAAAAGAGTTTTGATTTTTCGTTTTGAGCTCGTATTTTTTTTAAATTTTTCTCATTTTAATTATTCCTTATGATTTTACGTTTCATTAAAAAAAAACGCTTGGAACCTCTTCTGGTTGCCGAGTTATGCACTTTTAAACCAAAGTGTGCACGTTTACTCTCCCGCCTCGGGTAAGCATCGTGGTCGACCGCGTCGAGCTTTCTTCCCTGTTGAATACTAAATATTTTGGATTCAGATTCAGATGCAGCGGAGTAAATTTTGCACCTTATTTCAGATTCATTTAAGGGTTCGAAAGAATGGAACCCTTTCGTGCCATTAATTGTCTCAGCTTGCAAAACCGACGTTCCAAAAACTGACGTTCTCTTCATAATATTTTGCAGTGCAATAAATAGACTTTATTTTGGGCAGTGCATCGCCCATTCATAAACCGATTGAGGAGTCGTGATTTTATTGCTGAGTGGTCGTTGTAGACTCGCTTTTGCAGCACCATGCTTCAAGGTGCCACTTAATCCGTAGCATGGACTTTTTCCATGGGACGTGGCGAAAAAATTTCATCTAGCTTTTACTCCAAAATCTTGTTCATGGCAGACAAGATTAATAGAGTTATATTTATTTTTATATTGCGATGCAGCTCCGCCGGTAAGAGAAATTATTTATGTTACTGCGTGTCGTTTCTTTAATTCTTCAATCAATTTCTCGGTATACAAATTGACAGCAGTTGCATCGTGATTGAGACATTCAGAAATGATCATATAACTTTCGTGTTTTAATTCCCTATTTTCTTGAAAGTAAACAACGAACGGGTGAATCGTTATTTTTTCATTACTCCAGTAATGATCTTGAACACAGTCTTGAATTACAGGAGAAAAGTTTTCGCCAAAATCACAGAGCATCACAAAAACTCCTGGTTCTAGAGATTCTTTAATATCTTTTAAAAACTTACTTTACGCCTTTGCTACAAAATCGTGCTTCAAAAATTCAGGTAATTTGTTGCTAAATTTTTGAACATAGCCATCAGCTGAATCTACGATAGTTTCTAACATTGAACGATCAGTTACTGTCCATTGTTTGTATGCAATTTGGTCAATAAATTTCTCATCAAACAAGTTTTTCGAAGACTCTGCTATTTTTTTAACTACAGGACATTATTTACATGTAAAAAAAATAGTAATTAGGAGTGGCAACAGCATATTATTGTTTTTAAAAAATCTTTTTAGGATTCAAGAAAATGATTCGCAGTCTCGGCTTCTGCAAGCTGATTCAGTCGTGCTCCAGATATCATCAGTTTCGGATCCTGATGGATTTTACAAACGCAGACTGAATGCGTGCCACTACTGCCAGCCAAAATGCACTCTGTGGGTCTTAATTCTGCAAATTTGGAAAACCCGATATTGCAGAAAGGATGCTTTTCCTTAAATATGACGTATAGTGCTTTTAGGTTTCCCAAAAGTAGTCGCCTTTGCATTAACGAACGTTTTCCATCCTTTTTTACTGATATACAGTCTCTTTGGCCAGGCATGTCTCGGCTGAATTCATTGTCATAATAAAAACAATGGGCAAAAGTGTTTCAGTCTCTTGTGAAAGTCGTTTTCCTAATCTGGGATTAGGCGACGAACCAATTCCATGTGCAGTATGAATATTTTTCGCAGTGCAACGCCAAACTTAATTTGTATGCGACGAATTACCCAACTAATCGGTGCATAGTTAAGAATTTAACTTTTTCTGGTTTATTATTCGTTTCAGATAATTTTTCTTTGAGTTCATCAACCAGTTGATTTATTTCGTTATTATTATTTCGCTCAATATCAAATACTTTCTCTAACTCAATATCAAGAGCTTTCTTTATTTCTTGAACTTTAAGCTAATTATACTTTCCAAAATTAAAGTAATTACATCTTAATTGCAAAATGAAAATACATGAAAGAGCAAAATAAAAATGTAGTGTTTAACATCGAAATTCGAAACTCGAGAATTGCAATCATTTAAAATTACCGAAATTATTTTTAGAATGGTAAATTCCATTTGTGCATTTTAAATCGGTTCAATTTTTAATAGAAAGAAATAATAGGCAAAAGCTATTTTTAACAGATGCAAAAATCTCCGAATGTTTTCAAATATGCCCGTAACATTTTTCAAATAAAACTCTATTATTCATATTTTTATTATAATAATAGATTTTGTTAGTCCACTAAGTTTCCTCTGAAATGTTTTCTGGGCAGTTTTTAAAAATCACCACAACATTGCGAAACGTTTTTTTTATTATTGAAAATAGGTTTTCAAGTTGGAATTTTAAATATTGAAAACTCATTATCGGAGCTTGGATAAAAAATACTAAACAATACATTATGTAATTATATATTATGGCGTTCTTACTTATTTTTCCATTAAAATAATAAACATGCAATATGCGTACAACACAACTGAACGGCGCGTGCTAGCGACAATGTTGAATGGGTCGTCGCCATCACCGTTCAAATTCAACTTAGCGTCCATGTGTTGCTATTAGGTATTTTCAATTCAATAAGCAGCTAACAAGAGATAAAGAAAGCAAGAGACCAAATGCATAGGATTCGCTTCAATTTTGCTCTATTTTCCTAATATCTTCGTAAAAACTAATTTTTTCTATATAGGTGCATTTACAAAATAGTTTTTTTTAAGAACTATTTAATCACATAATAAAATAATAGTAATTATTATGCATTACGAAGATATTACCAACATGGTCGCGGATCTGGTATGCGTCATTACGACGCAAATAGAACGTTCTTTGACTAGACCATGAGTTGATTGGACCATTTATGCACTAATAGGTCCCGGAGATAACTTTTGTTCAAAACGCCAAAAAAATCTACTGATTACGAATATCTAGGTTCTATTTTATAAATCTTGGTCAGTTTTTGTGTAACAATTTTTTTCGAAACAATTTAATTTTGTATTAACAACCAACATTTATAATAGCAGGTTTATCACTTTTTTCGTTGAATTCATTGGATCGGATTTTTTTGCTTTCAAGAGATCTAAAATCGATATAGACAATGTATATAATACTTCTTAACTAAAGAAAATACATTTTTTTCCTTGAAGAAAGTACATTAGGTTTTGGCAAAATAGTTAAATTTTCAATACAAAATATGAATTTTGAAATAATAAGTATTATTTTATACCAAATAATACGAAATTATCAATTTTCAACCAAAGATATGAATTTTAAACAACAATATGAATCTTCAGCCAAAAAAATAGTTTTTAACAAAATTGTTCAGCAATAAATCAATTAGTTGTTTTTGCAACCGAGAACAAAAAAACATTTTTTACACAAAAACTGACCACGATCTTTAAGATCGAACCAAGATATTCGTAATCAGGAGACTCTTTTTACCTTTCAAACAAAAGTTATTTCGGGGACCTATTAGTGCAGCGATGCACTATTAGTGTAGTATGCCTTGCGAGCTCGTGAGCCACCCGTACGTGTTGAGACGTGCATCACTATGCATTCAATATGCGTAAACAGAGCATTTCCGAATTTAATGATAAACTGCTCGTAAAAAATTTAAACTCTTACACTGTGAAGTATAGTATATTGCGCAACAAGGGGCGAAAGGCGACAATTTCACGTGCGTGAAGTTAGCTGCCCGAGAGAAGCGAGGGCAGATATCACATGAGTGAAATTGTCGCCTCGCCCCGAGTTGCGCATACAATTTTTCATTATACCGCAAATCGAAAATGCGATTTGAGATGCTTAGAGCCTGATAGGGGGTCCGGGGCTATCAATTTTGACAGAAGCGCTCGATGACGATCGAAGTACATTGAAGCATGCTTCAAAACAAGTCTCGCGCAATGTTTCCAATTCGTGCTCCAGACTCAACTGCGCAAGCGTCGCGCCCAGCATCTGATCGGTTGCTATCGGCGCGAAGTTTAAAATTCTAAAAACTATTTTTTTAAATCGCTGGATTATTTATTATAAATAATGACATTTAAACTTATCGATACATTATGATGGTCGAGAATCGATAGGAAAAGGAAAAAGATAAAAGAAGTGAAATGCGAATACTTTCTACAGCATATTCATTTATCTGTCACTTTCTTCCCTAGGGTAGAAAACTCCACTTTCGACCCGCTCCACAGGCATCGAAAGTCGAATTTTCGATTGAGGTATGATGAAAAAATATAAGCAGCAAGACGATTGACAATTATTTTTGGTGATTTTTTTACAATTATTAGGTACAAGAAATTAGAAGAATTTCCTATTTATTTATTTCAAAAAATAAACGTCCTGAAAGTTATTTTCATGAGGAAATGAAGGTGCACAATTAAATTTAATATTTCAATATATGTTTGAAAAATTAATATTTAAAGTCTTTTGTACAAGCTCTCGAAAGTTCAACAAAGCGGAGCGCTAGACTTCTACAACCGGTTATTACAGACAATCCCTGAACGTTATTATTTTTTAGAGGAAATTGGGCGACATAGATTATTGATGTCATGCCCAAGTTACCGAAAATTTTACCGTTTGCAAATTTACTCACTCATCAGGGTAGGGGCCCCTAGTTTTTGTATAGAGTGTGTGAATAAATCAGTGTCGCTCATGATGGTCGCTAGTTTTGCCCAAAGCAAAATCCGGGATCTAAAACTGCCTTACCTGCTCCCTGTTCGCCTAACAGTAGAACACAGTAATACAAATATTCTATCGAGAAAAACTGATTTCTTTTAATTTTGACACGAAACATAGAATTTTTTATGAAAAAAGCGGCCTTTACCGAGAGTCTTTGTACTCTTTAGTGTATTTGTACAAAAAATCAGACAAGTTGGCTTCTCCGTTTTGCTTAAATCTTATTTGTCTAATTTTCACTCGATTTCCGGGGCCCTTAAGTCTGAATATTAAAACTTTAAATAATTTGTCATTCCATATTTTCCAATTTTTTCAGATTCACGCCGAAACAGACAAAACTTTAAAAAAAAGACGAATTTGCAACGAACTTTGTTTTTAACAGAGTAGTTCAGCTGTGAACCCAGAAGTTGAATTTTCAAACCAAAATTAGAACTTTGAACAAATAAATAATTCTCAATAAAAAAAAGAAATTTCATTCAAATTGTTGAAGTTTGAAGCCAAAGAAGGAATTTTCTGTGACATAGCTGGATTTTCATTAAAAAAATATGAATTTTTAAGAAAAAAGTTAATCACCACAGAAGTACCAAAAAAACAATAATTTTAGAGTAAGAAATATCACTTTTGGAGCAAAAATGAAAAAGTTGCATTTTCCATTATAAAAAGGAATTTATAATAAAAAAAAGTTATTATCACGAAAAAATTTACAATTACAACCAAACAGATAAATCTATAACGAAAACATACTTTTTTTTAAGCGGTTTAAATTTCACACAATTAGTGGAATTGTCAATTGGAAAAGTAAGTTCTTCTAGGAAACACTTCAAGTTTCAGATAGCAAGATTAATGTTTTAGAAAAGTGATGAATCGTCAACTGCAGTACACTTTTAATAAAAAAAATTAATTTTCAATATCAAAAAGAAACGAATTTTTAATTTTAAAAAATATAAATTTTAAACGAGTAATTTTATAGTAGAAGCTTGAACTCAATAATATTCTAATTTTTGCAAATAAAAACAGTGTTAAATAGAACTACTAAAGACGAAATTTGAACGGAAAAATTCCATACTTTTTACAATTCAAAAATTTCCAATTCTTGAAGCAGCATCTTTCTTCAGAATTTTTGTCGTAGAATCTGAAAAAAGAAAGGTATCTTCTGCTGCGAAAAAATTTCGAACACATCGTTCATTTGAAGGACATACTTCTCATTTCCTTTCATTTGATTTGTCTTTCGATGAAGACCAAACTAAACCACACGTTGATAATGAACACAAACATTAACGCATTCATTGTACTACATTACATCTCCTTTACCTGAATTGGATGACCTTTCTTTTCATTGTTACCAGATGAATGCCTGTTATAATCTGTGAAATTACGAAAAAATGGCTCAATTAAATTTTTTTTGCTTAATCAATTTCCTGATATATGCAAAAAACGAAAAAGAAGATTAGGATAATCAGTTAATATTTTCAATAGTAAAGTTAATAGTAAAGTGAATTCAAAATTGCCAAAATTCTCAACTGAGATTAAACAGATTAACGATTTTTTTCTATCTTTTTTTCATCTTTTCGTCATTATCTAATGAACCTAATGCGGCCTATTAAAATTTAATTCCTTAATATTTTAATATTTTTTATTTTTTTAAACCGGCTCTAATCCTCGAACAATAGAAAGGTTGTGAAAGGAATGTAACCACCAGCAAGACAGAAAGTCGAGTATACCTCCTGGGGTTCGCTGTGCCCGTCTTGAAACAGGGAGCGCCTGTTTTCGGTTTATCATGATTACACTCCCGGTGGCGGGTTTCCACTAGACCACTTTTCACTTTTTCAAATATTACATACAAAATGTACGCTTGTAACCGTAAGCTCGTCAATCATAAGCATCTAATAAAAATCAAGTCGATTGAAGCACCTTAAACAATTACCGCACATCATGTGGATTGCACGTTGGTAGCATAAAAGCTCATTCCACATATAGCCGAAATAATAGGACTACTCAACGGATCATTGATCGCATAAGGATTAATCGGTGCCCAATCTCGGTCTCCACTGGCCAATTACCTATATGATAATACGCTGTTCAAATGTGCTCCTAGATGATCTCTCGAGAACAGAAGAATCAGAAAAAACAGCTTTTTTTCAAGCTTAGAAAAACCGTAAATTCAAGTCAATGACAAAACACGGCTGGTACTATAGAAAAATGAGACTAGTCTGGCCAGAGGTACATTCGGACATAATCAATTACGTACAAAATTGCTAGACTTGTCAAAGAGTAAAATCAAGTACCGGCAGTAAGATAGGATTAACCCTCTGCGTACAAATTTCATTTTTTTCTCGTTGAGTATACCGTGGGTTACGCTAACCAGCCAACTTTGTAAGCGCATACCTCCGAATCTATTCAAAAAAGGCCTGGGTTACCGTAAACCACGGTGTACATGTGCCCACTATCGTAGAAACCTTTTCCCTTGAGTCACATACGATACTATTTTTAACATCCCCTATGATTTAGGCACCATTCATACCTGTTGATTGGTTCCGCAATTTCGTTTTTCAAAGCTATACAGCAAAGCGGTGAGAAGCTGATTTTCGGGAGAAAGCGCAATTAATATACTAATAAATAATCGGATTGACGTGTGGGGGGGGGGGGGCACAGAGGCGGTGTCCAAAACTCCAACTCAAAAGTACTCTATAATAAAAATTTTTTCTAAGTTAGGAAAATTATTTATTCAGGAATATTTATTGGTTTTATTACATATTTTTCAATTATAAATCGTGTACATCGATTTTTTAATCATAGTAAAACAGACCAAAATAAAAATAAGCGTACTTTAATCTATTTCCCAATCTTTTTCATTTCTGATAACTTATTGTTACTTGACAACTTTGGAAATATAAAGCTTTTCCTGGCGAGGAATTTTTTGTTCCTAAAGTTGAAAATTCTGTTGAATTTTCTTTAAGACGTTTTGCAGGTGGAATAGTATTTCCTAACAGATTGTGATGACGAACTAGCTTCGTTCAATCCTGCCATATTTGTCGATGATACCAAGTTTCCGATGTTTTCTTTATTTAAAAAAGAATATTCTACTTATTCCCTCCCAACTTTGTTCAGACAATCAGCCTCATATACATCATACATTGTATATCGAGGGGAAAATAGCCGTACGCCTTTGATACACACGGTACTTTTCGTCATACCCTCTTTGAAAACAAGCATGTGATATAGGATGATATAGAATGATATATGTGATACAGAATTAGTTACTGATATGTAATGTATATTTTTAATATAATAGTTTAACTTTTAACCACCTGGTTAATTTTTTCTAATCATTAAAGAAGAATTTATTAATGAAAAATGCAATAATTGACATTTCAATAAAAAATATGATAACTTTAAATAAAGAACAGTTTAATTCAACGAAAGAATTTTTTAATCAGGAGGGTGAATTTTCAATTAAGAAGGTTAATTTTCTACCCAAAATACGATTTTTTCAATACATTTTTGAATATTCAGCTAAAAAATGAATTTTTATTGTAACAGCTTAAATTCTAACCAAGTAGTTTTTTTACCCAAAGAAGAAGAATAAATTTAATATAAAATACAGTTGAATTCAAACAAAAAGAGGCGAATCTTGAACAAAATAGACACATTTTTAACCAAAAAGATAAATTTAAAATAAAAAGGGTGCATTTTTCACAGGGACTGAGAGCGAAATATTTGAAGAGCGGAAAATCCGCTCCTCCCTGGTTTTTCGCATGCTTATATTTTCTCAGCGTTACGAGCGAGATTCCTCTATGCGAGCTTCTAACAGCGAACATCTGAGGGAAGAGCTGAGACTGGGTGGTCGAGTGTACCCGAAAACTCAGTATTGCCAGATGCGACCGGTCTTCGTGAACGCGTGAAAGCGGGGTGGCCAGCAGATTAGGACCGAAGGCAGAAATCATTTCGAGTTCATCATAGCAGGCGCCTACTCGTATCATGGATACGCATTTCATGTCTGAACCGTTTCCACGATCCATAGGCTATATTATAACGAGAAGGAGAAGAGTTAATTTGTTTGGAGCGTACATAAAAGATTATAAATATCACTACATGGTGCTGCGTCACACACTATATAATTAAATACCTCACATTATTTTTGGGCTTTACTTGAACTTTAATTTTTTTAATTTTTATATTACATATGATCTGAAATCAATCTATTTATATATTTTGTTGAAAATTCATACACTTCTTTTATAAGTTTAGATCCTTACTTAGTCAGTGAACCAAAAAATTTCGAAAAATATTAATATATCAAAAAACGGCGGCCATATAAAAAAATCCGATTTTTTCCCAAAAATTTGCCTGAATTTGTTTTTAAAAAATTGTTCAAATAATTTTTTTTCAATTCGAAGTGGTGCACCGACAAATGAAACATTTCGGGAATCTGTGAACACAAGTTCCAGTCTATCAGTCAAATACTTTTTGAGCTATGCGTCGGGAAATTTTGAAAAATGTGAAATCAAGAAAAACGTGTTTAAAGATTTACATAGTGACAATTGTCTTACAGGTTCCAATCGTTACTCGCTCATTCTGGGAGCATACATTAAGCCTCCTTCTTCGTGGAGCCGGTTTATTTCCGAAATCATATTTTTTCGGTGTTGCTGATTGGCTGCGATTTTTTTTACTTGCTCGTGGCTAAACCTTGTGTGTGTGGAATCATGGCCCGACCGGCAGACCGCTGTTTCAGGGATGAGGAACGCAGGTATGGCTCTAGGATTATCACTGTATGTTTTTCGCCTGCGAAGCTATCCTTTAAGCCTAAAATAAACAAATCGGTTCTTTGGACCTGCTACACGGGATTCCTCCCTTAAGCAACAAAGGATTTTTAAATAATTATCTTTAATTTCGTTATTACGAAAGTTCGTAACTTTAAGTACATGAAAAATTAAACTAATTTCGTTTGAAAGCTGATGTATTGTTTTGTGAATGTCTTTTTTCTAGAAAATAAATCTTCTTCATTGAAAATAAACCAATTCGTTCGAAGTTTAAGTGCGCAGTTTAAAATCATTTATAATACTTGAAGATGCGACACTTTGCTTGTTAATGTAACTTTTTTTGTTGCAACATTCGCTTTTGTCGGATAGAAATTAAGTCTTGAATTGCAAATTGATCTATTCTATTCTGGGAGGAAAATAATTGTTTTAGATTAAAATTGAACTGTTGGGATAAAAATCAAATTTTTGGTTTGTAATTCATATTTTTGGTATAAAATAAAACTAATTTGGCAGAAAGTTTAGGTGTTTTTTCAGAAGTGAACGATATATTATTTAAAAACGAACGTATTTGGTAGAAAATTAATGATTTCAATTTCTCCATGAATAATGGCATGTCAAAAAAGGACAAAATAATGGAGACCCAAAGCCAATGATCTATAGAGTACATTTTATACATTGAAATGGATCTAGCCGTAAATCAATCAATAAAAAATACACAAATAGCGATATCACTAGTAAACCAATAGAAATAAAGATGATTCGAGTAGTGTCCAGCCTCGCTGCGAGTTTTCTCGGTAGTCGAGGAGCGCCTCCTTCCTGTATTATTTAATTTAAGCATTGCGAAGTATAATCCTGAGAGTTGCGCGTAGCGCATTGCAAGACCTCAACGTTTACCCTGTTTCCCTTTCATAGCACAATCAGAGACGAGCACCATGGTTGGTCACAAATTCCTCAAACATTCCGATAGGAGATCCACCGCGAAAATTTCTTTTTACCTCTCAAAAATATTTATGATACTAAGTTAAGTCACTCTACACAAAGACTGCGAAGAGAAGACACTGACCTGCTTTCTTCTCCTCTTCGTCTAGAGAAGAGAAGAGAGCTAGCAGCACTAGTGCCTGATTTTTAATTAAAAATATTAGTTTTCTACAATTAAAAAAAAAATACAACAAACTTTTGAATCCTTAACAAAAAAGTGAATTTTCATTATAAAAGTTATATTAGTTATATTATTATAATTATAATTATTATTATTAACTTTATTGTTAATTTTGTTTGTCTACTGGTCTATATCAATATCATTAAAATTATTGATAAATCTTAATTTTGTGAAAAAAATGTCTCTAAGATTTATCACTAATTTTAATAATATTGATATAGACCAGTAGACAAACAAAATTAACATCTAAAATTAATAATAAAATATTCCCTGGTCAATAAACCTAAGATCAACACTTAAAATATAATTATTATAATATAATAAAAATTTTCTTTATATTATATAATAAACAAATTATTATTCTCAAGGAAAAACGTAATAGTTGACATTCCAATCAAAAATATATCACATTACTCCTGGATAATTTCAGACGTTTCCAGGAAGTTCGCTTCTTTCAATTTATTGAACGGCGGTTGTTCTATCCTCATTTCTATTTAATTTGTGGTTGAGAAAGCCATGGTCATTGACGAGGTCAATGTTGATATGGCCTATTTTTCGTTTGTTGTGGATAGATGCTTTTACATATTTCTTAGTAACTGTGCTGCTTTTCTGGCCTTCGTGACGTTTCAGCGTCATTAAATCAGCTCCTGAGTTATCCAGGAGTGTGGCCGAAGTCTTGCGAAAACTGTGGATATCAATATTTTAATAATATTGATATAGACCAGTAGAAAAACAAAATTAACATCTAAAATTAATAATTTAACATAGATATTGAAAGTCAAAATTTATTTTTTACACTTTCTATATATTTTTCCTGTATACGCTTCAATTTAAAAAAATGATCTTCTAGATCCTTCCTATCAAAAGTTCAACGATTTTAAGAGAAAACTCAGCTAAACTGCCCTTAGTGAAGCACGTCCCGTGAGTCTTCCTCTTTTACTCGTATGCGCCCTTTTGATTCGCTACTTCTGCTCTCGTTTTTACCTTGGAACCGTCTTCTGGAGAAAGGC
This sequence comes from Druon quercuslanigerum, assembly GCA_010014905.2. Classification (NCBI taxonomy): domain Eukaryota; kingdom Metazoa; phylum Arthropoda; class Insecta; order Hymenoptera; family Cynipidae; genus Druon; species Druon quercuslanigerum. The sequence goes on from JAAAKG020152559.1 coordinate 21,888, forward strand.
CTCCAATCGTCTCAATGACCATTATTAGGACCACCACCACGTTGGCCAAACTTCAACCTTCCTGCTATGATCATTCCGGTTACTAGTTCCATGCCACGGGCTGGTTTTAATCAAAGATCATTGCAAGTGGCAATAAACCACAATTTTGCCTATGGATGGGCCTTTCGTCATTGTGTTTAACCTTTGTCTCGGTATTTCAAATTCTATTTTCCCATCTAGAAACAGGCTAAGCAACAAAACTCGATTGATTTAAGAACATGGGGTTTAAACTCACAAAAACCACAAAGATCTTGATCAACGAAAGGAAGCATTCCACGGAGGCGTCTAAATTAAGCGCCAAAAGAATGATTCATTTTGAACACCATTGATAAACACGTGATCTTTAATCAATCAAATGAGCAGGCACATTTAATAACACTTTCTCATCTTTCCATTTTGTTATAACTAATATTGTAAAGAGAAACGAAGAAAGCCATAAGTGGTCAACTGTAAAGAACATTACTTACGATGTGTTGTAGGTTTATGCAATTTTCTCCATTGAGCATGTGCGTAAGAATTGTAGGTATCAGAACTGGTTCTACTTTTTATACTCGTATTCTCTCCAACATTTGGCAAATTTTCATGACTACTTTCAGAATCCTGAAAATATTAAAATAATCAATGTATTAACATCTATGATAAGAATTATTAGCAAGACATCGCATTTCTTGAATACAATGACAAACAGAAATGTAATTAAACGTTTTGGATTTTTCCGGTAAGCTGTAAAAGGTTGATTCCGCTGGCCCGACCACCCACGAAACTGCAATATTTTTTGGGACTAAAATTTAGTGTCGGATATATGCAAATTGGCATAATCAATATGGATATTTTCGCGGACTGGAAATAAATGATGAAAAAAACGGTTGAGACAGTAAACAATTTCGCTGCTCCGGCCAGTATCCAAAATCAAATTCATATGGGCTTACATTTGGCGTTTTAAATTGCGCAACTGCATTTGACTCTTACAAAAAACCTTTATGCGGCAATCGCCTTGATCAGGGACGCAGGGCGTTTCGCTAGACCGTCCATCATCCAAATTAAATTTTATATAGGCTCAACATTTTTAATTGATAAAAAAATGTGGGCAAACAAGTTTAATCCCCTAAAAACCACTCCTTATGTGAAGAAAAACCCTGACCGGCCCAGGGCATACAGCATAGAGCAAAGGGCATACCTTGAAAAAGGTATCGACATGTTTTTTGGGGGGATGGGGACTCCTTGGTAAATATCGCCCCTACAGTAATTTGTTTACAAATTAAAACAATCATAATTATATTTCACGAAGAAAATAATTCTTCTAAAAAAGTCATTTATGTTTGTGTTGTCGCAAATTTTTTTTTTCATAAATAGGAGAAAAGTGTTTTGAACAAATTACTGAATTTTGTTCAAAGTCTAAAAACATATGGTTTTTCGGATCCCATTATTGGGGGTAAGACGTCCACTAACACTTCACTTTGATTCGTATCTGAACGAAATAATATATTAGCCCAAAAAGTTCTGGATTTTTCATGAATGATCTCCACTCTCTTTCAAAATCAATGTCAGCTTAGATATTTCATAAAATAAAGTCGTTTTAATATGAATTCAATTTAATGACGGAAATTTCTTCTTAATTTTTTCAAAATATATTTCACGGGCAATTTATATTAAATTTTATAAGAAATATGGTAAAATCTCATTACTTTTAAATTATTAAACAAGAAACAAGAAACCTGAGAAATCTGAATGTTGGCAACCCTTAGAATTGTAAACCTCTTGGCCTCCTATTTGCTCTTATTGCAAATAAATTTTCTCTGTTCTTAATGTTGCGTGTCTTTCTTGAATGCCGGCTTGTTATGACCGCGATTAAGCAGCGTCTACGCTTAAGGATTATACTGCTAACCTTTCCCGAAGAGCATCCAGTCATGGTTGTCTACGAGCAGCAATATGACCCACTTGGTACAGTCATCTGGTATCCCAAAGACACCCTTTAAGAAGTAATGTCATGTGAAGAACTCCTGAAAATAAAATCAAGAATCTAACGCCGAAATTTGGACAACCACCACAAAATGTTCCCATTGTATGCTGGAAAAACTTTTTTCTCCTATTCTTTTCCCTTTAAAAAGAACAGAAAAAAGTGTGAAAAAAGACCATTTGGACTAAAATAAACGACATACATTCGCGCAGCTATTTAAATTAAAAATCAGGCAAGAACGTTTCCTACCGTGAAGGATGTGTGCGTTCTGCAAATCTGCTTAGTGAACCCAGAATAGAAACAGTAAATCGGGTCTATAAGTTACGGTAAGTCGAATACGAAACTACTTTTGTTTTCTTGATTCTTTTGGGATCTTACCATCTGTTTTTTATTTCATTTTCTTTTTATTTGAATAAATTGAAATTAAAACTAGAGTCAATGCGTCAGTTATTCAGAAGAAAACCCTTTTCATAATTGAGATTCAACGGTAATACGGCAGCCGAAAAGAAAACATCTTGAATTAATAAGATGGTAAACAAGATCTCACAAAATTAAATAAATTATTAAAATTAATTTGGGAGCTTGAACCTCCGGTACATTATAGTATTTAAGAGCTTTTCACCGGTTTTTAATATTAAAAATTATTATCTGGTACGTAAAAATCTGATTGGTGGCTATAGGGAGATTCGATTTTACCCGTTTTTCATCACCCCTGTTATGTTACCACTGTGAAAGGTTTTAGAAAGATCAAAGCACGAATTGATAAATCAAGTTCACGATAATTCAGTAAGAAAAGTTTGTATTTTAGAGAATCACAAAGACATACGATTGGGTACCAAGGTAACAAAAAAACAACAAAAATTTGCGGCACAGAGATTGTATCGTATTCAAATTCTAATTCTAACACTTCCCCTCAAGACAAAATCTGCTAAATAAAAACTTTATATTTTTACTAATCCTAGGAGACGAATACATCTATAGTGCTTTGGTTTTGTGAACACACCTCTTGAACAAAATGATATTTAATGTCGATATGTTTAGACTAGTTTGCTAGTTGCTAAGCGCTGTAATTATCAATTTTTATCCTAATTGATTTAACATTTGACGCTCCATGTTCTAGTAAAAATCTTCTAAGATGTACTTCTTCCTTTGCTGTTTCACTCAAAGGCATGTACTCGATGGCGGTCGATGATAGAGCAACGGTACGTTGCTTTCTGGGATCCCATGAAAGAATTTCATTATTGATCATAGAAGCATAGCCTGTGGAGGATCGCCTATCGTCAATTGAACCTCCCCAGTCTGCATCAATATATCCCTACAGAGGACTATCATCACTTCTGTAGAAAATCCCAAGATCACTTGTCCCTTTGGGGCATCAAAGCACTCTCTTTGCTGCATTCCAGTGAGTCTTGTCGAAGCTGTCATTAAATTGACTCAGTAGACTTGCGCTGTGAGCAAGGTCTGGTCGTGTTGCCACAGATAAATACAACAAGCACCCAATCAGTTGTCGATAAGGTGGTTTGTCGCCATCTGCATAAGACCAAGGTTTGTTTCTAACCAGCTTTGTTCCAACTTCTAGAGGAGTCGATACAGGGTTGCAGTACTGAATTTCAAATGTATGAAGGACATCTTTAATATATGTCCATTGGTTTATTAGAATTCCATCATTGCTATTGGTCAAGTCCATTCCCAAACAGCGCTTGAGATTCTCGATATCCTTAACTTTGAATATGTTCTTAGATTGCAAACAAATTTTGCAATCTCTTCACTGTCTTCGCACACCACAAAAATATGATCAACGTAAATTACAATAATCGTTAACTTCCCCTTGTTGTTATTCAGGTAGACCCAGAGATCCGATTTCGTCGGTTCCACTCCAATAAATCGTAAATCCCTATTCAGACATCTGTAACAGACGCGTCCAGCTTGTTTTAGTCCGTGCAAGACTTTCTTCATCAGCCACACCTTGTCACTACGTTCCAGTTCGTTCAACATGATTTTAGCCTTGTTACTCAACCCATCCTGGCATCTTTGAGTAGCATTTCGAATGCGTGCTTATGAAAACTCTAAAGTTTAAAAATTTATCCATTGCTTGATTCTTTTGGCGTATGAAGCTAACCTCACACCACCTAGAAGAATCATCGATGAAAGTGACGCAACAGACCTTCTTTCCAAGAGAAGCCGCGCATTGGTCTACAAAACTCGGAATGTATTATCTCTTCAACAATTGTAACCCTTTGCGATATTTTAGGAAACGGAGGTCGACACATCTTTCCCTGCAAGCAGACAGCACATTCAAAATCTTCATTTAATCCATTTATGTTGACACTTTAATCCTAGTTTTGACATCCGTCTGCAAAATTTGCTTACACTCTGAATCGCTTGCCCCACAAAAAAAATATAAATTCTTTTTGCGATTTGCAGTGAGGAACACGTTTTCACAAATATAAACTATCTCGGCCTACATTGGACCCTTATCAGTAATCTTTGCGACCGAGGCGAATATGTCCGTGCTGGCACTGCTATCCATATTTAATTTTCCAAATGCACTATCTTGACAAATTTTCGTAAAGAATTTTATGTGAGATGTGCATCCACTGTCAACACACCAGGTATCACTCTCCCCACTATGTCCGATTTTAAAAGATTCCGCTTCCAATAATACTTCAGACGTTGCTAGCAAACATACATCTTCGAAAATTTTTACAGCCTGTTCTTCAGGCTTATTTTTCTTACAGTTTTTCGCCTGATGTCCGAACGTACCACACTTAATACAATTCATGTTAGAATCATCCTTTTCTGAATTATCTTGTCGATCTTTCCTGTAATTCATATTTTTATGCCTCAACCTTTTCACGACCATCGCGTTTTGTACGGTCATAGTACTCGTATCTTTACGCGCGTCGAATTCTTCTCCAATTTTTATTTGAAGTGTTTCTAAAGTCGGTAATTTATCACAAGATGACATTGCACACCCAACGTTCTGAAAACTTTCTGGTAAACTTCGTAAAAGCATAACAGTCAATAAATCGTTATTAATTTCGACTTTTAGCTCTGCCAACTTGCCCACCGTATCAAAGAAACTTCGAGAGTGTTCTCGTGTACCATCTGAATCAAAAATTTCCAGAGATATTAACTGACTTAACAGGGCGGCCTTCTGCTCTGGCCTTTGGACTGGTATATAGCCTCCAACCCAGAACAAATTTTACGCGCGGACGTACAAGACTTTATTTGCTTAATCTCGGACGGATTAATTGCAATAATAATATAAGATTGTGCTTTCAAGTCTGCTAGTATCCATTTACCCATGGCTTCTTGTGCCTGCACGCATCTGAAGTTTCCAGGTATCATAATTGTCTTTGAGCACTTCGAATTTCACCCCAGTTGCGTTCATCGTTGCGATACAAAACTCAAAATTCACGACAGCCGCCTGGGTCTGTGACACTAAAGTTAAATTTCGTTCTTTTTGCTTATAACTTTGCGACCCGTTCTGGTTTCATAATATTTTAGATGATCAGAGTACGAATTGTTAAATTAAGTACACGATTATTAAGTAAGAACAGTTTAAATTTTAGAGAATCACAAAGACACAAGATAGGGTACCAAGGTAACACAAAAACAACAAACACTCGTAACACAGAGATTGTATCGTATTTAAATTCTAATTCTAACAAAAGGTGCGCAATTTAAACTGTAGAGTGTATACGTGTTTTCTACTAAAAAATAATATTCTCTATTAAGCTTATTCAACCTGATTCAAATCTTGAGCTGCTTACAAACCTCGCTTTTGTTTCCCTGTATAAGCGAAATACAAAATACATTGATTCCAATACTTATAGGACATTAAAACCAGGCCTGAACATTTTACAACTAAACTTAAATATTAAATTAACACAATTGAGTAAGACGAATTCTTACCACAAAAATTCACAGTGAGATTTAAATCACTATAAAAAAAAAATCATGGATTGCGGATTTTTCCCGAGGGAGTCATGATTGCGTCTTTTAGCGATGAGTTGAATATATTTTTAGATAATTTCACAGATATACAAAAAAAGCAAATAGAATTCTCCTCCAATATTAAACGAAAAAATGAAACCAAAACTAGGCTTTTTTATCGTGAGTTAAAGTGCAAAGTCGTTACAATAAATGTTGCGCAAATAATCAAAATAAATGTTGCGAAATTCTAATGAATTTCAATAGTTCAGTGAACGGAAGATTGTAATCCACAATTAATTATAATAATAACCCACATTAAATTGTTAATTCAATGACAGGTGGATGAATGGATCAATATATAAAGTGCATTGGTCCCACGCTATCCCCACTTATTTTCTGATAGCGCGCGCAATCGATCGTATGATCGAATGATTTCGCGAATCATCCCTCAGCTCTACCTGACTGTCCACTTTTAAGTCAGGGGCGTATCAATATCAATATTAGCCCGTAGTTTTATCATTAAATTTATTTTTTATAATTATGAAAATAGAACGGATCGTCTCAATTTCTTGAAAAAATGGCAAACAATCTGAGCAGTTTTAGCTCCTGATATTCCTCAGCATCGTGGTTCGCAAGGCATCAAGCCCTTCGTAAATGAAAAAGGTTTTCAAAAGTTCACAAGAAAATTCGGCTTAACTTTCGACTGTGAAATTATTATTTAGCTAGCACATTTGCGGGCTGAATCTCTAAAAATTACCCTAAAATTTGGGAAATTCGAATTTAATAAAAAACTAGACATAATAGAAAATTAGATACAATAGCAAATTCGATATAATCCATCTGGATAGTTACAAGCTTCATTTTTCTATGATAAATCGAAGGCTTGGCTCTTTTAGCTTTGGTTGTGTTTTGTTTCTGGTTTAATTATACAAAGAATGTGGATTATTCCTTTAAAATTGAATATACCAGGCTATACCACAGATTGCCACATACGGTATCGTGGTGCCCTTCCTTATGGACCGCGGGTCTAGGCTAAAGGTCTCAGCCAAATATAAGACAGTTTTCAATTGGGAAATAAAAATAAAAAATGTGAATAAAATTAACTACAAAAGATTGAAATAGTTTTTAAAAATGCCATCTGCAAATGCACTAATTTTATAGATAAACGAATTTATTATTGTATGTAAATTTGTAAACTTACTCAGTTTGAAATTCTTACTGGACTTTTTGCAAATTTATTTCCAATTTCGATATTACCAAATTTTCCACACTGATGATTCCAATATTCCACAACCGTCGAGTGTTCACTTTCCATTATAGAGTATAAATTTATCAAATCAACGAGTAATACATTTCAAATTGATCAAATTTCGAACTCTCCAAGTTTCGAAATTCGGTCCTTTGAAAATTTATTTATGAATTACCAGCTCATCAAGTCGCCCAACAATTATTTTCGATATTTCTGAATTTTCCATATTGATTAATCCAACATTAAAAAACTCGCGTATATTGCATTTTCTTCATTAAATATAAATTTATCAAGTAAACCAGTAAAAACTTTCAAAACCATCAAATTTAGATATTAGGCCATCTGCAAATTGTTAGATAAATTCCAAGTTCATCAAGTGGCCCAACGACAACGACGCGGCCCAATGACAACAGCAAGATTACTTCGGGAGCGGGTGCTAATTTGAAAAATTGCACCCGATCACAGAAAAGTCGCGGTAAAATTTCAGCCATAACCACATTTTACGACCGTGAGATAGGTGGTTACAGTCTGTGACGGAATCAATACGACGATCCGGCAAAAGTCTCGTGCACCCCGAGGACCCGGAGCCCCTCAAAAAAACTTTTAAGGCGGCATCAGCATTTTGACTGTCAAAAAGGTAAAAATTGGACCCTACGGCCCTTCTTGTTTTAACCAGTGAAAGCTTGGCTCTTCCAAGCGCACGGAGTATAAGGACGATTAATTTAACAGAATATTCCTGATACAATCGTCGCACCTGTTTCTATATAATATAAGGTACTGCAATAAATATAGGTATATATAATAAATATATATATATAAATATATATAAGTATATATAAATAAAATATAGGTATATATAATAAATAAAGGTAATATAAAGTAATATAATATATAAGGTACCTCTCTTTCTTTTTATTCTTCTTGGCTATAATGTTTTTGTCAGCCGGAGACGAAAATTCGATAACAAACATGGGTTTCTTCTCGACGTCCAGGAGAACTGTGTCAGGCCTCGAGTGTGCAACCGAAATAATTGTCGAGAATATACAGTTCCAGTTAATGCGGCGGCACCCTAGGAGCGTTTAGTGAAGCGATATTAAGGTTAATGCCGTAAGAGTGACAGAGATGGCAATAAAAAACTTTTAGTGCCGCATTTAGTGTCATTCCCGCATGAGTTGGATAACTGATAGTAAGTGTCCTAGATGATCAGGGTCTGCATGACTCGCGCTGCAGCTATCATCGGTAATGTCTTCGCTCAAAACGTGGCAGCGTTATGTTAAGGTGGAAATGACACTGTCTTGACATGCCAAAATAAAACCCTCCGTGCCCAACTTCAATCCGGGTTATTTAAGGAAAGCAAAAGTTAGCTCACACGACACTGACTAATTCTCCACATTTCTGTGGAAGATGCCGTGCATCCTCTTGTGATAGTTTATCACTTTTTCCAAAGTGGCTTAATCTCTCTATGCACCTCACGATTTTCCGATGAACCTTTAAGCTTTCCAAAGACAGATGATAAGTCTATTGGAGGCCGAATCAAAAGTTTTTCGGTAATCAATCCAGATCATCCATAGGTCACGCTGGTAGGATGCTGCATCTTCGCAGACACGTCTATCGATAAGCAGGTTCTCCCGACATCCTGCTACGCAAAATTCTTTGTGTCAGATACGTACCTCAGCCACGTGCCATTCAGTTTTTGGCACAGTTTTCACACCTCCACTTGGGAGTTAATTCCTTCGAGATCACCCCTGGATAATTGTCCGCGACTGACTATTAATTTTTTGTAACCATATTCAGCAGAAACCCTTGGTACAGGGACCTTCTATCCTCAACCCGAGGACGCGTTTGTTGGCTTTGTCATAGGCCCTTTGGTTTGATTCTAAAGGAATCAAAACCGAAACGATATCTCACGGTAGTGAGACGTGGTTATGGCTGACATTTTACCGCGATTTCGCTGGGATCGGGTGCAAATTTTCAGAT